>OZ023140.1:9503591-9548055 GCA_963675895.2 Styela plicata
ACTATCCCGTCTTATTATGAAATCTATAGTTTATAATGTATTTTTCAATGTACACTCCTCGTCCAAGAGCAACAATTTCCATATTTTAAAGACAAAATATAATCGATCTTGGTCAAATTTAACCAAAATCGACTTCATTTCGTCTTTGAAATGAAAATTCTTGTTCATCTAGCAAGTTTTTGTTTCTATGAACGATTCACGATTCATTCGAATAAATTGCGATTCAAATCACCAAATCGAATTGTCCAGCCCTAATGCTTAACAAAATTATAATTCTGCGGGGGATAGGTTATTTCAACAGGTTTAACGATGCAAAAGCGATACAAATATTGTACAGACCATATTTATCAGGGGAGCAAACAAAACCGAAAGAAAAGTTCATTACGTGACATAAGTTTTCAAATAGAGATTCAAACCAGTAGCACGCTTTCTCTTATCTCGAATTGAATAACAAAAACATAATAAAAATTTACATATAACGTGCCGCCGCCTCACTGCATGGAAAAGTGTGAAGAATTAGGTATCACACAAAGTCTGAAATCGAGAACTTTTGTGTTTCAGTCTCAGTCCTGGGGGATTTTCTCCGCTTAAGAGTACAGTTGCTAGAATTCGTTTTGCGCTAGCTCATTGACTTTTGCCATAATGGCTTTGTTTCTTCTATGTGCTGGTTCCAGCCTTATGTCAACTATGAGTTACAGATGTACAGCGTCTTTTCGGCAAGATCTGGTGGTGGAAAATGTTTAACATGACATGTTAGGACTAGGGCTGGGCAAAACCGAATCATTTGAAATTCGAATCTGATTCGAATATTTTTTTCAAATCGGATCGAGTCGTTGAGTTCATAAAAATAACAAATATCCCATTTGTACTATTACTACTATAGTCCATTATGATGATTAGGAAATATATAGTTACAAATTGCAGATATTAGCAGAAACTGACTTAAAAGCAATGTATTTTTATTTTAACGACACAATACAACTGATTTTGGTCAAATTTGACCAAAATCAATTGGATTTTATCGTTAAAATGGGAAGATGCACTTCATTTAGTATACTTTTGTTCCTATGACCAATTCACAATTGATTCGAATAATCTGTACTTCGAATCGCCGAATCGAATTGGCCAGCCCTAGTTAGGACAGATGATTTCTGTCTGAGGATACTGTCCACGTCAATTGCATGTTTTACCGATTGGATGGCATCCGCATGGGATACAGCCAGACATATTGGAGTTTTTGTAATAGTTCGGGAGGCATTTTTCACAATGTATTCCCGTAGTTTTATGTTGACATTCCACACATCGACCACCATGTCCAGTGCTTTTGTAGACTTCTTCATCGAAAACACAAGTATCAGAAAATCCATTACAATCACACCCTGGAATTAATTGTATTAAAATATTTACGTTGGAAAATATTTTTGATAGAATAACTGTCAGTGTTGTGGGTGGTAAGCAGAGGCGAAACAGAAATTATTTCGGCAATATTTGGTTCGAAGCCAATTCTTCGACAAAGGACAAATATGATTAATTCTACATGAAAAAATATGCATACATACATTTTTAAATTAATTTGCAAAAAATCTAACAGCAGCTGAAAGTTTTTGCAATATTATTGTAATGTTTTGATAATAGAAAGTACGATAATGACATTGGTACGGAAATATATACCCTTTCAATAAAACCGAATATATTTTTACGTGTATTTAGGGCGGTCGAAACCAGACGACAAGATAATCAACTTTTTCTGTCAGAGGACTCTCTTCCGGCATAATTATAGTCGATATACAAAGCGCCACAAGCAAATGACGACTAAATACATTCAATTGTTTTCAGACTGCATTAACAAAAAGTGCATACGGAAGCTTCCGCTCATGACAGACTAATAATGTTTGGGTGAGCAATTTATAACCAAGAGCACTTGTTCCTTCCGGCAATATTTTTGTTGTTGTTTGGCATGAATCACCAATAAACCAAATTGCCAGTCACCTTTAGCCGACGCATGTGCTTTTCAAAAATCACATCTGTACATCGCACTTTGTTTTAGAAGTCAACTATAAGCAAACTCGGTAGAAATACTCAAAAAACCGAACAACTTAAGTGTTGCCTAATTAAGTCAGTCTAAGACGAAATTCATCTGTGAATCGTAATTGACAAAACAAAATTTCTTATCGGTTTATGCGGGAGATAAAAATACAGAATCTTACTTTTACATTCGTTAGCAGACTCATATGTTCCTCTCTTCCATGGTGCATCGTTGTAAGCATCAGCACATTTTTCACAATCCTCTCCGGCAGTTCCATGCTTGCACATACATACTAGTCTACCTGAGTCGTTGACTTTGCATTCCGAAGCATGTCCATTGCATTTACATCTGATAAGAAGAATACAGATATTTGTGTTTTGTTTATGTTTAGGAGGATCTCCATATGAGAGGGCCAAAATATATTCGCCATCACTGCACATATTTTACTCGAACTTTTTAATTTTCATTTTTTTGCACCCTCAATGACATTTGTCAACTTTTGCGGCCGCAGAGTGCTGGTAAAAGGTGATGCAGATGGGCATCGTTTGAAGAAGCAAAAATTTAACTAGAAGTAAAAATAGACCTTGAATAGACTATGATAAAGCTTTCAGGATGCTTTGTAGTGAATGATTTAGATCGTTCTATTTGATTGCTACCTGCGACTTTTCCGAGTCGAGTGAATTTCAATGTAATAAACAATGGAAGCAAAATATACTTCAAACAAACAATCTCACGTTGCCCCAATATGCACATCAGAGATTGCATAGTAGTAGGATTTCAAGACATCTGGTAGTCCTAGTTGTTCATCTCCGAAAGTATTCATTCTGTTTAATGAAATTCGTATCGCAGAGGCAGTCACCCATTCCTATTAAAATATTGGAAGTTCGATATTAAAGGTTCGAAATATCGGTAGGTTTTTTGTTTTCTATTCAACGTTTTTAAATGTCATTTCCTTAAACGTACGTCAGAGACACGTAGATAATTTGGAAAAGCAAGGCCGGAAAAGCAAATTTTGCCAAATTTTGAAGAAAAAAAGAAAAAACGTTTGGGTCATTTAAATATATAGTTGACTATATAATTTAGTTAATGATACTACAATAAATCAAAAGCACGCACCTGTAATTTTACATTATTATCAAAATCCCAGCTACGTGGTCGACCCCTCAAAGTACTGAATATAACTTGTCCGTTAGATAATGGGCTGATACCACTGTGTTCACTGGAGCAGGCAACTTCATCTTCTGCGGATAACCAAGACTAAAACAAGTCGTTACGGTTAAACAGTAGGCCATTCAGAACTTAGAAGTATATACGAACTACGATCATGTGCAGATACCCATCCCAAGTCGGGGGATGAGATGTGAGCTTTTCGTTTACTGAGTAAATATTTTCAACTAAATCAATTCCTTTTAGCAGTGTTGTTCATATGATCAATTTATGGCTGTTCCCTACCTCACCAACGGAAGAAAATTGTATATGGGCCTTTCTTAAAACGTAGGTTTTGTTTCAAATTGTAAATAATATCGCTCATTGAGCGCGATCTGTCAATTACTTTATGATGATTTACATATAAAAACAAAGTTTTAAGAATATTCTTTCGCATGCGGCGTCTCTCATGACATCATGATTTCACTTTTTTTTCAAAAATACCCCTTCTTTTTCAAAGTTCCAAACACGCCATTGCGCCCAACATACCTTGCTCTCCATACCATAATTATTTGAACAGAATGACGAAAAATACTGATAAGGTTCCCATTCACATGTTGTGCAGGATTGCTTGTATATTGTCAGACTATCTGCCCTAGGTGATTTGAATGTTAATCTGATGTAGGTAATTTCGAATTTCTTGCCTGGAAATAGGTGTAATATGAATAATATGAAGTCTCAAGCGATTTGAAGAAGGCACGATATGCTTTTACCAAGCGTTTTGCCTAGTTTTTTAATTAATATTGAGCCAAAATACTTGTGGAAAAAAATCATACATTTTTCAAATCAATCATTTTTATCTCAAAAATTTAATCTGAAATTTACACATCGTTTTTTTACTACGAAATATCTTTTTTGAACGTTTCTCCGTTTTTAAAAATCATTAAACTTTGGTGTGAGTAAGTCTGAATTTAACTAATAAATTCAACTGACAAGAGAATCAGACTCAAATCCTGGTCAATTTATTCTTCTCGATAGGTTTTTATTTTGAAAATCACTCTTGCCAACTTTGGGAGTAGAGCATGAAACGAACCGACTAGCTACCACTTATCTATCCGCGAGGCATTTTACCAGATATCTTAAGTATCATAAGCTACAGCAAAAGTACCGAACCCTTTTATACAATAGGCAACCTAAAAATTCTAAAAAGTAACATTGCAACTAAATTGGCGGGAAAGATCGAGTCTCTGGGGAATTTTAGCCGTAGTTTGTATTACTTCCGAACCTGTGATCCGATAAATCGTTGTCACTACCATATATAGCCAGGCATGTGGGACTGATGGATCGCACCTACAAGGTGCGACCCATCTTTGACCGATGCTCGCCATAATCTGCGTTGGCTAGTAAGGGAATTTTTTGAACAAATGACTTCCGATTTCAGATCCCGGTAAAATGCTCGTGTTCAAAAAATTCCAGCAAAATCGTTTCAGAATAACGACCTTTGCAACCGATATAAAAATTCGGAAGAAATTTTCCAGAATGTTTGCTGAGCGACTTTTTTTCCGACTTCTAATGCAAAAGTGAACATAAAAACAAATACATTTATAGTTTATTAATATTTTTTTTATTGATAAAAGTTTAAATGTACTTCGAAAAATGTGCAGCAAATTTTCCTTAATTGCATACTTCTGTAAAATAAAGTAGCCTTGTGAGGGGGGTTAATGCCGAATTTATTGAATGTTGATGCACGCACTTTGTTCGTGCGTTCCACCAGCACCGATTTTTTTCAGTTTATCCCAAAATCACCGATTGAAATTACTGGCAAAAAAACGCTGGTTTACTTCACTTTGTTAAAGAATATGTACAACTAACATTCAATCAATTTATAACATTATATTTTATTTTGCAATGTTGGCGCAATATCGTTTTAAAAGTAAACAAGCAATGTTTTGATGATATGGGAGCATAAGAAGAATACTAACGAAAATAAGTTTGGAATATTATTCAAGAAAGGTGCAAAAAATAAAATGAATACAAAATTGAAAATATTCATCAAGTATGTATTGTCGAACTAGGATTCTTTTCGTCATCATTACCTGGTACAGGGTGTAACTTAATCCCACCTCACGCATATTTCCAGTAGGCTATTACTGAGACAAATTATTACCATAAAAATTGTATAACAAAACAAAAATTCACTGGACTTGTGTCACCTGTGGCTTGACAATATGCAATACGGTTAAATGTCGTTGAATTTTCAAGATTTTAAATTTTCAATGCATTAGATAAAAAAAGTCAAAAATTTTATTTTGTATAAGGATCACGATTTCATATTTATTCTGCGGGAGAGGAAAGCCGAGAATACGGCTTAATCATATGGCGAACCACGCCCTCTCTTACAGATGCCTGTTCGGAATCGGTGTGAATTATTCTGGCTTATCAAGTTTTCTCATTTTCTTGTGCGTGGTTGGTGGAGGAAGCCGTAAGCAGTGCTTACGTGAACTACCGTGCACCGGCGAGACGCCCAGCGCTTTACTGATTGAGCTGACCGGTCACCCTGTTGAGCTAAATATTGATTAAACATGTTTTGTCGAGTGTGAGTCACAGATGGGCCGCGTCTCGGCGGTACAATCCATCAGTGGCGGGCGCTTAACAAAACATGTTTGGTCAATATTTTTTCAGACTGGGATATCATTTTCTCACCATAAGTCAATTGAAAAGGCGAATAAAAAAGTTTTAACAATCATAAAATCTTAAAGCACTATTCTCTGATCATCTCCGTCTTCGTCTGTCAAACGCACTGCACGTTGGCTTCCTTTGCTTGCAAAGATTCTTCTGCAAAGTAGAACAAAATTTTTGTTTGCGGTTTTTATCGCAAATATTGTGGACACGCAATCTCAATCAATGAAGTGCGACAGATTTATCAAAAATGCGATAACAAAAATCCTGTTATTGATTAGAAATACTTGATTTTATGTAAATGCAACATATCAAGTTATTTTTTTGCTTATGATAATCCGCATGGCAAAAGAATCTAAAATATTTTATTTCAGTATAAAATTCGTATTTGGGTTGCTTTTAAGTCAACCAAGTTAGAAAAATCTAAATAAAACTTTGCCAAACATGAGTTACGGGTAGTTTCGCGCCGCCGAAGCGCGGTCCGTTCATGACCCAAACGTGTCAAAATAAATTTCTGCTTTGGGATAAAAACCAGTTGAGAATGAGTATGTCTATGTCCAACTTCACAAGAGGGAATTTCTGTCAGATTTTTATTTTAATCTTAAATGTAAGATGTATAAATTCTGCCACTTCTTATGTTTTCACGAAGAAACACATGTTCTATACAGAGCTGAAGGGTGAGTGAAGTATCAGCAAAATTCATTCATTAAATATTATTTCTAACGGTAATTTAAAGTAGAAGAAATAAAATAAAATTTAGTTTTAAAAACATATCTCGAACTTAATTTATTTAATTTTTAAAACTTACTCTCTGTAAACGTATACGAGAACTAGAATGCATATCAAAAGTAAGATGAGAAACACAGGAACGAGAGCTTTTACTAGAACTTCACTTTGTGCTGAGACGACTCCTGATAACCCTGTGTAAAGTTTAATAAATGTTAAGATTGCAAAAGACAAATCTAAATTCTGTTTTAATGAGAAAAAGTGAATGATGTGTGAATCGACCGGATTACACATGAGCCAAAAATATATCAAAATCTTATAGTTTTGGTGGTTATTGCAATAACCATGATCACTAGCGTGTTCCAAGAGGTGCCCAACCTCAACAACCAAAACTATTTTTTACACGCTTTTGGCCCACATATTTGACTGCTTTACCCTGATTTTTGACAAAAAATGACAGTTCGCAATGACAGCTATTTTTTTCAACGGCTGACGCCATGATTTGTTCAATGTATAGGGAAATTCTGCTCCTCCGCCTTTTTTAACCTTCCAAATACCACACTGACAATGATAATGTTATAACTCATATCTCAGGAGAAACGCTGTGTTATCTAACCCAACGACTTTTTTAGGGTTTTCGAATTATATGCTATGGCCTCTCCACGATCCTAACCGGGGGGGTTTCTATCTAACAACGGTTAGGCACGGACCTTCTTGGTGATTGTGTATGTGCTCTTTATTACAGCTACCCGCGGAGTGCCTTGCTGAAGCGCGATGTTGAAACGGTCGAACATCAAACCATCGGGCATCCGGACAATGCGATCGCGCTTAAACGACTCAGCCCACCTGCCGGCATTCGGATTGGGTACTTACATGAACATTCTGGAATTGCACAATACTCCCATCTAGTATTAGGATCAGTTGTATAACACCACGGACCACCGGGTTCCCCGTCCGGATTACGACAATGATTGTTGTCCAGACCAGCTAGCGCATATGTACATGTTGTTCTGTTGAAGAAGTGTTTGTAATAATTCAGTTGTACTTATACTATAATTCAAACATACAATACCTTTTTACATTATTTTTATCTATCGGAAAAAATTGTATTTAGATATCCTAATTTGTTGAACCTCGTCCCAACTTAGTCTTTTATACTAGAAATATATTTCCTCCAGTGTAAGTTTTTCCTACAGCCTTTTTTCCTTTAGTTTATACATTTGAGTAGATTTTTTACATTTATTTTTATTTTACCCAGTTGAGTTACATGCAACAAGCACAAATGCATGTCTTATATATATATATATTTGACAACTAATAATTGTAATGATTGTACCCTACCTTTATATAATACGTTATTGATGAAAATACTCAATGCCTGATATGACTCACCTAGTATGAGCGTGAGGAGTCTGTGAATCCCATCTTTGACAAAATTTCCCAGTTTTTGTGATCGATATCGCTCCTCGATAACTTGCACCTTTATCTTCTGTTGCAAAACATGTTTCGTCTGCGATAAAGAATGTGTAAATATTTTTGTATTGGTATATCTAAAGATGTATCACGTTGGCCTGGTCATACATAGTCAGTACATCACAAAGAAAATATTTTTAAAGAGCATGGAATATTGTTTGAGCTTGATAGCATAACCAATCCGTACCGGTTGAAGATGGTTTCTTTAATGACGATAATTTAGGTGATGAGATGAGTGCGGTAGAGGTGAGATGAATTTAAGATGAGTGGTAGAGACTCGCTAGGCTTACGGCAGATACCAGTCAAATATATTACACGATAGTCCGACATTGCTTTTGCTTGCGATATGGTTGCTTGAGCTTATTCTATTGAATTATTATTCGAAGTGGCCTCTGTTTACATCCTAAACGTTCCTGACAATTATTTTGTCAGGGTTTAAAAAGCAATTCAAGAGCTCGAAAATTCAAAATTTCGAGCGTGCTATCGAATTGCATTTCATCAAACATGTATAAAACTTATCAGACTGTTTCGTTACTTACATTCGCACTTTGGTATGGGACAGTATTCCCAACGTTTCTCTGAATCTAATGTATAACACCAGGGACCTTCTGGTTCAGCATCAGGATTTCTGCAGAAATTATCAACTAGTCCAGAATGTGGATAAACTTCGGCAGTCCTGTATATGAAGATTTATATTAAAGATTTTAATCATTCAACTGTGAGCAAAATAGGATAAAATAATAATAACATTGCACAGTATAGGACTCCCGAAAATAAGAATATGGAATTTGATTAATTTCATGCTATCTAGTCGTACTTGCCTCGAATGACTGTGAGGCGTCTGTGCATCCCATCTTTGACAAGTTCTGCCGGTTTCTGATACTGTAACACGACCTCTGTAACTGGCACCGAGATCTTCAGAGGTGTAACATTCTACTGCTATATTTAAACCTAAATAAAAAGGGAAGAATTATTATTACTGGCTTTGGTATTTCTATGAAATAGAGATTAGAATTTGACAAAAAATTATATATATATATTTATGCAGTTTTCGAACTTTGCCTTACTCGGTATATAGTGCGCTCATTATAATAAAACATAGACAATAGACTTGTATAATATATACAAACAAAGAAAGAAAAAAAAAATAGCACGAGATTCCTTATTCGACTTATCAAGTATTCCATAATTCGGATTCAAAAAAAAAACTTTTTTAGAATATTCTTAAAGTGATTTATTTTTTAGTGAAATCGTGATATATAACGACTTTGCTATAACTGACAGCTTGTTTTGAACATTTTAGTCAGTCAAAGGTTACCACTAGAAGCGCCATAACGCAAGCAGATGCGTTGCTATGATATAGCAGTAAGACGACGAAATTTGCGAAACAGAAAAGTATTGTGAAACAAATTTCGTGATGGTATTGCGTTTCAACCCCTATTCATACTTTGCAAAAGGAATGGTATTATAAACTATTACAGAAAGTCGATGAGAAATAAATCCAGCAAAATAGTTTCAAACATGTGTTATGGACACTTCCAACCAATCGCGCGGATAAAATGACAGATAATAAAACGCTTGTTTGACAAACAACCGAACATTTGTCTCTTTGAAATGAAAAAATTCTCTACCGTAACAAAGGGAGTACCCAGTTTATTTGTGACTTTGGCCTGACAAAATATTTGAATAAACTGAATTCATTTCCGTGAAATTGCACGACCAATATATCGTTTTGTATCAAATCTCTTGTGCAATTTTATGCGATTGGTGATATCCAGGCAGCAATCAGGAACGGTGATGGCAACTTAGTTTTTTTCGTTACTGAGTAAAATAAAACACATTTACACACAAAACTAGTCAAAGAATTACTAGGTAATCCAGTTTCGCTGTCAAAAAATAATTTGTACAATAAATAAAAACCAGGTAATCGCTTTATGTATGTATTTGAGGATTTTTAATAGATTTAGAGACTAAAATTCGCGACAAATATTTTTAAGGACCTTTTTCATAAAGATAATAAGATTACCGAGTTTTTATATTAGGTAGTTTTTTTAACTAGATACCTCGTTAAAAAATAAGTGATTTTATTTATTTAACATAGTAATTTTACTAGGTCAAATTTCAAATAGAAAACTAGAAAACTAGGCTAAAGTATTTTGAATATAATATCGGTATACCGGTACTAGGTAAACTGGTATTTTACCTAAAATTGTCAACACTGATCAGCTAGCAAATCATTATAAACCATGATCGTGCAACGGGTCAAATATTGACAGTGTCACGGTGACGTAGTTCTTTGATAAGCTAGTGATGAATGAACAAAATAAAACCGTGAAAGGTTATCTTGTTAATTACTAGTAATTAACCATCAAAACGTTTCACTGGTTGAAATGCTTCATAATATACCAAATTCATCCGCGTTTTAATGTGAAAAACCGCGCTTCGTCAAAGCGATGTATAATTCGATATATGGATAAAGGCTTTAGAAATCGAAAAAAAATCGAACTCGACTTTGTGAAATTAAAATCACGAATGCACCTATGTCGACGAGAATCGTCTATTTTTTGGTTTTTATGGCCACTTTCTTAGAGTGGATCACCCTGGCTTAGCCACCCAAATTATTACACCCTGGGTTGAGTGGTGGGAATGGATTAGCGAGCCGGACTCGCCGGGGCTCGAACCCGAGATATTAAAACTGCGATACCAACACGTTTAACCTCTAGGCAATCGCGCCTCACGAAGGCGGGTATAACGGTTTCAGCCTATGACAAGAATCGTATTCAGTTGCTAAAGAATATTGATTACTAAGTGTACCCTTCGGAAATGTTCTCCGTCATTTATCAAATCTTCCCCATTCTAGGCCAGAACATTATTATGTCATAATGATGGGAAGTTTTTTTTTTTACCTTGATCTTCATTAGGTGGTGTTGTTGTGGTCGGAGTCGTACTGATTGCTGTAGTTGGTTCTGGTGTTGGTGTGGTCGACGGAGCTGCAATTAATCACATTTTGTTTATGTAAAAAGAAAATATAGGGACATTCGCCTTTATCTTCTACATCGATTCTTTTTTAAATATTTATTTGAGACAAAAAGACAAATATAGCCGATCTACTTCACTATATTTTGTATCAAAAATGTTGTAAAATCGTTGTTCTTTGACTTTAATATTACCTGAGTGGTTGGGTAGAGGCTATTGATAGAACGCGCCGCCCACAGGAACGTCCACCAATAGCCCATAATTGGCATAAATGTTATCAAGAAGGCAGTTTTACTGTGTAAAAATAGATTTACTGCTTATCAACGGTTAATTTAATGTAGTTTTGTCGCATTTTGTAAGACAAAAGTAAGACTCACGATAACACGTCGGAATATCGCAATATTCCCATCTCTTTTCTGGATCAACTGTGTAACACCATGGACCACCAGGTTCATTATCTGGGTTTCTGCAATAATTGTTCACAAGACCTGACTCTGGATGATTGCAAACGGTTCTGAAATGATAAGCAGTACGCAATTCTATAGTGTTTCATTTCAGTATGAAAAGTGCAGTTGTCTGTGTTTGATAGTAATATCTTTACTACGTAAGAGTTTGTTCGCATGTTCTTGTTCATTGCACCCTTGCTTGGACTGAATTTCAATCGAAAAATGAAATATCGAATCGCATCATTTTAAATTGATGTTTCGAAGTTTTCCAATTATACTCGTATTAAAATTACTGAGTAAAATTGGGTAAATTTATCTGATTTTAAACTAGGCACCCGGCTCAAAAAACTAGGTAAATTATATTTTCCCTATAAAAAAGCCTTCAAGATGGAATATTTGAAAATTTTCAGCTTAAAATGCACTAAATCCAGCCAAAAAAAAAAACGCATACCGGTAACTACTTTGCCAAATTTTTTTTAAGGTACCACCTAATATTGAAAGCAAAACTAGATTATCTAATTAATATTTTAGCTAGTTTTGTGATAAATTTGTTCAACTCCACCAAGTTATAGAAAAAACTAGGTTGATACCACTAGTGTAGGGTTCAAATCGCCGAGACTTACCTTGTATGAGCATGTGGAGCCTGTAAATCCCATTTTTGGCAAGTTCTTCCACTTCTAGAAACAGCCAGTATTCCTCGATAACTTCTACCGATATCATCAGGCGTGTAACAAATATCGTCAGCTGGTGAAAGATTACGTCATTTTCAGTACAATATGGCTATATTTTTTAAATACTCTTTCAATTATGCTGAAAGTCACACTTTAGTCAACAAATTTCTCTGATACTACAAGACCTGTGCTGTTAAGAGTGTAATCCGTCGATTGATATTGGAAAAATCTACGCTTTTCAACTTTTGTTTCAAACATTTACATTATTATATTGAATTTTTTCTATGAATGAACTATAAAATAATTTTAACCTGGGCAGTAACAAGAATAGCATATTTATTTCATGAAAAAATGAAGATTTGTTCAAATTCTTGAAGATTCCCTTCTTCCTTCACGTTAAAATGCGCTCTACGCATAAATTTAAATATTATGAACAAATAAATATATTACCGTTCCATAGCGGCAAAGGTGTTGGTATGACTGTTGAATTTTTATCAGAATCAGTTTCATCTGAAAGTAAAATGACAGAAATTAGGGATGATGTACGGTCTGAAAAAATAGTAAGAGTACCTCATTGCGAGTACACGTCTATCCACCTCTCCCTGTCCTCTAGTCAACGACTCTATCGAATCTCTTGTCAAGCATTAGTGACAGTTATATCGCACCAAGGAGGCGAAGATTGAGATCTGAACATTGCTTTTTATTAAAATATTATGATAATTTTAAGTAGTAATAGATGGATTACCATCATTCAGGGCAGATATCGCTCATTGCACTTTACCACAGCATTTCAGTTTCGTTTGGAAGGTTTTCCGCTTAGAGTGCAGTTTCTGGTACTACATCTATTAGTAGCTCTATGCTATTAAGTGGTCTTTAGTTGGTTACTTTTAAGCACTGCTTCCGGCTTGCTCAGAGCGAATTTCAATAAAAAGAAATAAACATTTGATTACTCACTGCATCTTGGTATGGGGCAATATTCCCATCGAGCCCCTGAATCTGTCGTATAACACCAAGGTCCAAAATCTTCACCATCTGGATTTCTACAATAATTTTCCATAAGATCGGAATGTTGATATGTACAATTCGTTCTAACAAAGGAAAAGTAATTTGAAATTTGGTCATTCAATGCTAAAGCGTTTTTTTCGGTCCAGGCCGTATAAATGATCTACCGATACATTTATCAGTTTCTATTCAATTGGTAAAGTGACTTTACCCAAATTTCGTATTTACACAGAAAAAACCCAAGTCTAAAATGGCTTCTTGTGTTACCGTAATTAAGGTATTTTTTAATTAAATCTTAGTGCATTACATGTTTGAATGTACTGTAACAAAAGTACAGTGAATTTACTGGTCATTTGCAATAATTGCATGTTTCCAAAGTTAAAAAAACGCCTTGTTGATGAGATTTATGCCAATTATGAGCTGTTGATGGGCCACACCTTCGCGGTGCGTTCCATCAACAGCCCATATTTGGCCAAAATAAATCAATTTTGAATATTTTTAAATACCGCCAAGGAAAATTACTGACAAAACCAGTGATTTGTTCCATTTTTGTTACGGTGTGGGAATCCTGTGGATGCATCGGAGTTGATTCCAAGTGGTGTATGAGGTATTATCTGTGCATGGGTTTGGTTGGTGGAAGGAGATGTCGCCACTGATTATACGTGAACCGCCGGGCGCATATTATTATATCAGACAAGATTTTAACCCAGGGCGGTTGTATTCATAATGCCTGACTCAAACTTTTCTTCAAATAAACCTATAAATAGTAGCAGAAACACAAATGATGGCAAATACAATTACTGAATATTAGATCACACCATAAACTTCAAATAACTGAATCTTTTTACAGAAACTAATATATAAAATAAAAGTCTCAGGACTGTGAATAAAACTCATGACTTTCCTCTTATTGCTACAAAATGATTTTTTACCTTGTGTGTCGATGTGGACTTTGGGAATCCCATCTTTGACATACTTTCCCGCAATTAGTTGTTGCCATCTTTCCTCTATAACTAGCACCAAGATCTGAAGATCTCCAACAGTCATATGCTGTAATAGAAATACAATTTTGTAGAATAGAATTCTAATGTTGGTCACAGATGAACCGCGCATTTTCAATGTAGTTTATCAATTAGACAAAGTGTTCAAATATTCTTTTTTGTTCAGGCGATCTTACTTCAATTTAGCAAGCACATGCCTTTCCAGCATTACTAATCCCGTTCATTCCAAAAGTGACCGATGGCACTGGACATTGCCCAGGCTGATCAACAGTGTTGGGGAGACTTGGGTCAACTTGGTACTCGAAGTGAAGTGGATTATTCCCAATACTGCTGATCAATAGGTATGAGTAAATAGTTTTGTCATCTCGAAAATAAATACCACTCATTTCACACTGTTTTAGGGTTCCGTTTAATTTGGAATGTTTTCAACGCATGGAATATTTACTTCTACTACAACTTGCAGTAGATCTTTGCCAAGACCTTAATTAAAATGAACTTTGATAATAAGAACATTATGTGGAATTCAAAGCGTAAATAAAGTCGCAGAAAAAAGACAAATCCAAAGATTTTAATGCTATTTACAGTATTTCCACGCTTACAATACGTTTTTGCATTATACTAACCCTTAGATTTTGATAAATTTTTTTCACAAAATAATTTGTGCTTGCAAAATATATGGGAAAATTATCATTGAAATTCATTAATAACTTTTTAGTTCTCTAGTTGATTTTGAGCATAACATAAAGAAAAGGTAACTTACTTTCTGTTGCTGCCGAACTCATCCCGACGAAGTTTATCAGAAGAAGCATGGTGGACATTTTACCCCAATTAAAGATTTGCAAATCCATGCCTTGTTCGAATTTAAATTAAGTGTCTGTACTATCAATAAATAAGAGATAAAATAATTTTAAATTACTTCAACTTCTAAAAATCACAGTTTTGTTAAACGACATAAACAATCTAGAAGGTATTTGATACCAAGCCCAATCCAATCTTTTGGAAATTAACAATCCGTTTGCTCTTTGCAACCAACCCGATAAACTACCTATAAATCCAGGATCGAAAACTTTGAATAAAATGTGCCACTCTGACCGTTTGAAAATTAATTTTAAAGAAAATGCATGTTATGTACAATGACTAGTAATATTATGTATTCATACTGCATCTGCAAGATAATTGTCATCAGTAAAAAATCATTCAAAAATATTTATCCGGATATGCATTTCGATATTGCAATAATGATGCAAAATAAATTAGCCAACTGCATTTAAAATGTCAATTATTATTTTTTCTCATTCATCGACAAAAATGTCAAATGTATAGTACTTCCGGTATTAGGGTATTGATCGTTGGTACAAATATTTAATAAATATCAAACTAGTCCCTGGTTACTGAGTAACATCGCAATCAATTAATTCAGTAGACTTGGGTAGCCTAACCAGGAAGAATAAGTTTACCGGAACAATTTTTGCCATGTATTTGCCATTCGTGGCAAGGGCTTGGACAAACCCGATTTAACTTGAATTTGGTTCGAATCAATAATTTCAAACCGATTCAAATCTTCGAACTGAGCCGGCCGGTCCCAATATCGACGACAAAGATGAGATTGCTTTTTGGGATAATTTTAAAACATTGATAAGGAAGGTGTAAGATATTATGTTCGTGCCCTGTCCCTGCACACCACTCAGTCAAGCATGCGATTAATTACTTTGAAAATTGAAATCATCTATTACATTCTTAGTGAAGCCTTGCATCACGAACTTTTAACAAGGAACTCGAATTATATGTAATAGATCACGGGCAATAGTAATGCTAATTATTCAAAAACTAGTTAATATTTAAATGCTTTCTTCCTATACACATACTCAGTAGTATTGCAAATTCTAAGTCATGGACACGGAACTGTAAACGCAAAAAAGCAATAACATTTTTGTCCAAAACATTTGGCGCCGTTCGAATGCTGCCAGTGACTGGAATAATGCGACAGAAAATTTTCATTGATTTGTTTTTGTGTTAAAAGTTATGCTACGTATGTTGAATAGATGGATACAAAGCAAAAAGACATGAAATAGTTAAATACCAAAAAAATAGAACTTGTCGTTGTGATTAATTATGCAGTCTTACATGGAGCTGACAATATCGCACCAAACCTAATTTTTCTTTTATTGACCATGACCCGCGAAGAATCCGCGCATCACCGACGCGTATCAACTAAAGGTCGCATTTACCGTAACGATTACTAACCCGATCAGAAATCGAATTTTGTTCAGTATGAGCCCCAGATGGTCTCTGTTTAACAAAACAAGAGCACGGAATAGTTTACTTACTAGAATAGTCGCGAACCTCTCAACAAAAATCCAGCACAGCTGCGCCTAGATTTGTGACAAGTAATCGCACACTATAAGGTAAGACCTTAAGATTATCAATAATATTAGCAAATATCAATAGGTAAATAAATAAATATCAATTGAAATCGAACTGGAAATTGCGCAAATCATTGCAAATGAAATAAATTTCCCGTAATCGATTTGGAAACCTCCGCAGCCTAAAGACTATGGTGAATTTGGTGAAAACTTCCGATCACTTGATCCGAATCGGATGATGGTAAAGTTCTCGTTTTCAGATTTTTTATTGCAAATTGCGATATTTATTTCCTTTCGCAATAGTTATCGCTGTTCAAAAGAATTTTTGTTTACTGATTTGGGGGAACCTCTAGTCAAGATATATACCAACTGATAACCAACGATTTCAATGTGAACCTCACCTGTTCTTCATAACCTTTCAGACTTGCTTGTATTTTTGATTTTTAAAAAAATTAACTTTTGAGTGCAGACAAGACTATTTTTGTGAAGTTCAATCGGGATTCCTTCCTAAGTTTTGTATAAGACAATTTGCGATGACGGAAATACAAATAAGCACGCATGCATCAATATGCATCTGTCTGAGGCGTGAATTCGTTAGTTGCCATTCCTGCATTTTATGTAAATTTCTGCACTTTAGTGGTTTCGGGAAACTTTTCAAGTATGATATGTGCGATAGATTTATCACTTCATGTTAAATAACGGTTAAAGATTGATTTTTATAAGACACGAATTTCTCATGAATATTACTTTAACAAATTACCTAGAGGGATAAATGACAATGATTGATTGCGTCGATTGCACAATCGTGAGCTTCATATGTTCATATATTCCCAACCAGAAATTTGATTTTGTCAAGCATGTGCCACAAAGGGGCCGCGTCTCATCGACGCGATCCTGTAATTACACATACTTAACGGATAAATGCTTCAACACCATTTTTTAGATTTGATTCCATTTGAAACTACCCTTTTCATATTTTTTTTATAATAAATTTTGATTTTTGATTAATGAGCGAAAGACAAAAGTTTGAGAATAGCTAATTCACTTGCCTATATTTGGTCGCAGGCCAGATTTTAAGTCACAAAGAAAGTTGGAAATGTTTAATCGAAACATGTCATGTTAAGCATATGCGCTACTAATGAATGGAATTGCGGGTCATTAGGGGCTCATGTCTGACAAAATGAAATTTCTGATTCGGTAGAACCTAGCGCAATTACCTCGAATTTGAGACTTATACAACAAATGCATTCATTGCGTTTTTCAACAAATCATAAACTAGATTTGCGCTTTGCACTCATGTCGCTACGATTTTCCATGGACTCATTATTTTGAACGCCAGATTTGTCAAAAATATATTATAGACATGTATTGACGATCTTAATTTGTAACCTACAGCGAATCACTAAAAAATTTTGTGTTTTTTTTTTACTAATATAAAAATATCCCAAATCACTAGGCACGGAGTTCTCCCACTGTAGTGCAGCAAATAGAGAAAATGTCATATTTCCCAAGATATTTACAGAAAAGATTTACGCTATCGGAAAAGCAAATTGAAGGCGATGAATTACGAATTAATTTCACATAAAATTGTCTTTGACACTACACTACAGGGAATGGTCGGGCACGGCGACAACGGTTCCATTCTTGGTCTCTCTTTGGTCCTAATATGAATGGAATGGTAAGAAACCAAAAATCCTTTAACTCAGCTCATGATTTTGAATTATAACCATGGTATTGACTGTAGACTTCTCGCTTCAACAAAGAGATTAAAAAATATTGGAAATATACGATGACTGGAAATTACTCTTAAATTTACCTTTTTGTGTGAGTGTAACGGGTTAAAATGTATCAGCCTCATTGTCATTATGTGTCAAAGGTAATTCAGGTAAAATTACCTAGTTCACCTAGTTTGTAAAGTTTATTTTTAAAGTACTTTTTCCTAGTTTTACACATGTCTGATTTACATAGATCAACTTTTACAAGAGTTTATTTGAATTTTAATGTTCACTGTTCTGATTCTGACTCTGGTTATACTAAACTCTACCAACACACCGTCGTCGTCTAATCATATTGATTTTACACGAGTAACTTATACAAATAGTTTATTAAAATTCTCAAAATACATGAAAACGTAATTTACAAAAACATAAAGAAATCTTCGCTATTTTCTCAAATTTTAATATTGTTAGCGGTACCTACTTTAGAACAGAATAATACTGTTGAAATCGTCCAGATTCATTCAGCGTAAACTGATAATCATAAATTATGTGTATTTTATTTTTTACAGCCGCTTCTTAGAGTGGATCCACCCTGTCCAAGGCCCTGTAACACGGGCCACTTATGGATGGGGAGGGTTACAATTGCTGGGAAGATGTGATATTTTCCTATTCGGCATAGACTACCCAAGTTTTTACACCCTGGGTTGAGTGGTGGGCATGGATAAGCGAGCCAGACTCGCCGGGACTCGAACCCGAGATCTTAAACCTGGTGGTAGGAGTAGTAGTAGTAGTGGCACTAGGCCATCGTGCTCGACGGTACTCTTGAACTACTTACACATATCAGAATAAATATTTACACGTTTTGTCAAGTACGAGACACTGATGGAATGCGTCGTTAAGACGCGGGCCATCTGTGGATCATGCATGACAAAATGAAAATGGGTCGTAGTTTTATGCGAGCAATTTATAGAATGCAAGAAGGATAAAAATATTACACAAGGTTCACGACAATACAAAAAAAGGAGTTTGGCGCTTATTGTCTCACTTTTCAACATTTTGGACGTTCACTAATATAAACAATCAGTTTAAGCTTAGGGTTATGGCAAAAAAAATAAATGAAAATAATATCGCACCGTATCGCACCAGCTCGGACAAATTCCGTGTCATCCTAAATTCGTATCGTTCTACATAACTCGACGATAGTCGGATTAAAAGATGAGTTAAATAAAATTTCCGAAGATGTTATGTTTATTTTCTTGAAATGATGCTCAACACAGCTGATCTTAACTTTCCTAAATATGTAAATGCTTTGCCCATTGTTGTCCGACGAATACAAAATGAACCTTTGGGTTGTCTTTATTTTTAAAGGATACACATACTGCGAAGTATATTATGAAAATCGAACGTTTGAAGAGTGCTATAATGTGAATTAAATTTCATTTATCAAATTGGAAAAAGGATTGTTAATTAATGCCTTTTTTCAGTACACCTTTGACGTGAATATTTTTATAAATGGAATCATTCTTCGAAGGAATGATAAAAGAATTTCCATTGACTTTTGGGAAAGTAACATGATGAAGATTTATAATTTGCATTCATGAATTTAGATCTGCTGGTCTGTATATTTAAAAATCTATACCTAAAGATCAATTTTTGCTTTTGATTTTGGTTCTGCACGCAAGTATTTATGGGATTTTGAAATTTAGTATTAAAATTTATTAATATTATGTCAAAGTCATGGTGCTTGGATGCTTTCTTTTATTTTGTTTGGTTTTTATCGGAACAAACTAAGCAAAAAGCCACTTAATTCAAGATTTAAAATAAATGAATACATACAATGTCACAAAAATGCAGTAAAATCTCTGCTCTCTGATAGTAATTTTACTTTGCCTTATTGAAATAAATCCCGGCTCTCAAAGCCAATTATGGGCTGTTGATCGAACGCACCGCCGATGTGCGGTTCTCAACAGTCCATATTTGACATAATTTGCGTAGGCCGCGGTGGCGTTATAAAACCGACGATACTGCCGTACGTAATATCTAATGAATAACGCAGGCTCGAACCCCGGAAAGATCTTTGAAAGATAAAAAAAACGTCAAAAAGCAATACATACGGAGTGCCCATGGGCAAGGCAAAGTGAATATAGTTAACAATCACTTTGGGGCAAGGCACTGCAACCCACATCCTTACCGTTTTCATTGTTTCCACACTCGATGGAATGACAAAATGCAATATAATCTCAAGACCAGAGAAAACTGTAAACTTTGTTAACTGCATACTGTGAAATAAATTTCATTTCATAAACCTCCTCGGAAAAGTGTTCCAATCACGAGAAATTACAATAACTGCAAATGAGCAGTAACTTCACTGTATTTATGAGTCACACTGCAGCTATAGCGCTATAACTGCGATCAATTTTTTTCTACATCACTCATATCATTTTGACCAGTTTAATCCGTTTTTGTTTTAAAATAAGTTTCTGTTCGATGAAATGGAGCACAACATTTTATTTAAGTTTTTCGAATTAATTGCTATGATCTGTCCGTGATTCTACCGGGGGGCTTATACCCAACAACCGTTAGGTACGGACCTTTGTAGTGACTGCGTAGATATTACGTTGAAGTTTCATTGAATTATACAATTGTTAAATTGTTTTTCTATACGTTACGTTTATTGTTCTTTTGTTTGAAAAAAGTACGGCATCTAGGTAAAAGGCCAAAAATAATTTTATGCATTCTGCGAAGATTTCGAACTTCCCTCAACACTAGTTGCAACAAGTTGTGAATATGAGTTTAAAGGTTGTGAATTCGCGGATGAAGTTCAAATCAGAAACTTAATTATGTCAAGCATAAGAGCTACGCGCGGGAACCTTTCAATATATTGATTGAAGATTACCACACATCAAATGCTGTGTCGCTGGAAATAGTACTTGGTCAGCTTATTCGAGCGCGCCGAAGTTGCGAAGCAATTTGTTATGCTTAAATGCAAAAGTATACTTTCAGATTTGTTGAAGAGGACATTATGCAAATAAATTCATACTATCCGCCAGTTGAATGACGTCGGTCTATAAGTTTAAAAATACACTGTCCAGATATTTTTAAATTGAATTGATTCCTAAATCAATCACTTTGGCTTGTTTGGACACATTTTTCAAATCAATGTGACGTTAGATTGCGTTAATTCATCGAAAACTGACAAAAACTGTCTGTTTGAAAATGAGTAAGCGTTTGAACACGTCATTGATAGGCATAATCTATGGTTGATCTATGTTGAACAATACAATAGAATGAAGTGTCATTTCAATTTATTATTTCAAAACAAGTTCATTATTTTACAAAGGTTCTAAGACAGTTTACGGGCTCGGTAATAAGACACTTCGCGGGCAGCTATAAAAAACAATACACAGCCACAGGACCCGTTGTTATATCGTTGTTGGGCATATGCTTCATCCCTTGACAGGTTCATGGATAGTTTTATGGCAGCCCTTGTTTACATCTTTTTGTTTAACTAATAATTTTTATTTATTGGATTGCATTTTGAAATCATCGTATTAAAAAAAATCACGTCCTTATTGTTAGTAAGACAACAAGTATTTCAATACCGCAATTTTCACTCATGAAGGTTGCTATAAGTTTTATTGCTTGAAAAGAAAGAAGAATGCCAAATACAAAAATTTTCAATCTTATTATCTATTTTCTATACAATACGAGGACCAAACAAAAACGGCGTAAACACAAGTCTAGTTTATTGAGGTATAAGGATAAGTCACAGTCCTTATCAGAAATTTTACTTTTTCAAGCATGAGCCAATGATGGATCGCGCTTTCACGGCAAAAATCTAATTGGAACAAAATTTTTCTGACTATAGACTTCATCTATTTTTGCTTCTTCAAGCAAGTTTGTACAACGCGGTATTTACGAAAGTATAAAATTGTTCTAATAATATCAAAGCGTTCAAAAGCTTCCAACTTTATCATCATTCTTCCATTTGACAGAGATAATAAAATCTCTTAGAACAATCGTGATCATTAATTGACCAGTTGTCCGAACTATCCAGCCATCCACAGGGATCAGGTCCAAGTTTTTCAATCCAAGTGTTGGAACCCCCTGCAGCTACAACATTGGATACAAGTTCACTGAAAAAAATTATGGATATTATTATATTAATATTCGTTGGCGCGATGGCTCAGTGGTTATCGTATTGGCTTCGCAGGTTGAAGATCTCGGGTTCGAGTCACGACGACTTCAACCCATAATCCATGCCCACCACTCAATCCACACTGTAATAATTTGGGTAGTATATGCCGTACCGGAAAGATCAAATTTATCCAACAACACTAACCACGTTCGTTTATAAATGGCTTCTGGTACAGTGCCTTCCTTGGTCAGTGTGATCCACTCAAAGGAGTGGGTATAAAAAAATATCGAGCAAATACCAAAAGGCTCACGACGAAAATTTAGCGTATTGAAAAATCAATTTTATTGCGAGTCGTTGTCAATCACATACTTGCAATATTGTGGAACCTACTAATCAGTACCTAAATATTGCCAATAGGACTTGAATATCACTTGGAAATTTTCTTATTTGATGCCAGGTTTTGTCACCTTTGTCAGTGTTGCTTGGCATAAAAGGTATCAGGTGGTTATTCCTGGTGCATTTTGTAATTTTATTTTGCAGACCATTGGTCAGTGGTGATGATGAGCAGTAGTTCTGCTTTATAACCTCGCCTGTGCAAACTTTCTTTCGTTGGGGATTTATCCCCGTCAGTGCTTGATAGAATATGTCTGTGTACTATTTTTCGATACCTTTTTAATCCTGGGCTATTAAGACCGTATGCCAATGTTGCTCCCATCTTTTCACATTCCTCCCTCGCAGTATCATAAGTGACATTTTTGCGGAATAATTTATATAAAACACCGCATTTCGTTTGATACCATCCCCCTGGTGACCTTAGTAGACTGCGTACTTGGGCTTTTGCTTTATTTAACTCACTCACCTTCAAAATAGAAAAAAATGTAAAAATTAGACTTTTTATTTATAAATTTCAATATTGTGAAAGATTTTACCATTTCACTCGATTGTTTTATGTTTGCAACCTATCGGAAATTTCATTTAGTCAAGCACAAGCCACAGATGGCCCGCGCCTCGATGGCGCGATCCATCAGTGACTCATACTCGACAAAACATGTTTTGAGCAAACTTTCCTAGTTGGAATGACATATTCTTTTCTGATCTCAACTTTGAGGTGGTTCTCTACTCACAGTGGGAGATAACTCACGTGACATTATTTTCAGTGCGAGTGTAATATGGACCGACTGCAGTAAATAAATCAAGTCTTGCATTCGCCAGGGTTGTGCAGTAGTGTCGTGTGTGTGAAAGCTGAGCGGCAGTAATTGAAACGTAACTTTTTCACAACCTACTTGCCTATGCATCGTGTCGTTTGAATATATTATTTTTCACTGTCTTTATATTTCTCACAGTCACGATTTTTTTGCAGTCTTATTAACATTTTTCGTTTGAATATGCCTGGCGTTATTACGTTCACAAATAAGGTTTATAATTTCTCATGTGTTTTTGTAAAAAAAATGTATGCTATTTTTATTCTATTTTTAGCAAATGGAAAAATATACCAATGCAAAATCGTAAAAAACTACGATTTTTCTGTTTGTTTTATATATTTTAGCAATGTCATACTCACCGCTTCCGAAATCGATTTTCTTGCTCGTTTTGTATTTCGTTCAATATCGTCCATCATGTATTTTAATTGCTGTGTCCTGATTGCTGCATCCTCATTTATTTCAGATAATTCTAAAAATATCAAAGTTATTCGAAAGCAACTCAATTTCTTTTCTCCCCACATTATTTTAAACTAATGGGCAAATGCTACAATAATTTTTTTTTTCCTTTTTTTATTTTTCGCCATTACTTTAAATAAACAATATATGTGACCCGCTCGACACACTAAACAAGGATACTCTTTAATTTCGCTTGATTCACAACCAAATGTTTGATTGAAAGGAATATCCAGTTACGGGTATTATGTAATAAATTTCTGACTTATTCAAATGATGCTTGTCATTTGACTATACTTATAATAATATGAGAAAATCGCTTCAGAATGGTGCAATATACCAAAGACATTATTTGTTGAAGAAAATGAGAGTGTAAGACTGTGAAATCCTGGTTAGTGATTACAAAAATGCAAATTGGGTTGCGTGGATAGAATCATGCCATTTAACCTTTTTTTCCAGATAAAATACTACTTCGTGACAAATTTGCAACAAATGAAATTTATGCGAAGTACAGACTGTTGCTGGCACCCACTTTGTCACGAATTTGTCTATTTTTTATTCAATTTTCTATCGCCAATAAGTAAAATCTGTGAAAGTGCGACCATTTTACTACAGTTTTGTTTACGTCCAAGCAGTCCAATACTATCCTATTACAATACATCATAATACATATTCTCAACTCAATAGTTATGTAACATATTCCTCTCATTTTTCTGCTTTCTTGCTTTCTATTTTTAAACCCTTATGTGTTTTAGAGGAAAATGAATCGCCATGTCGTACTTAAAACTTGAAATGGCAAGAATTCTCGTTGAAATAAATACGATTTTTTCATATAAATTCAGTCTAAGCAGGGCAGGAGGCAGCTCCTAAGGGGAACCAACCAACGGCCACTCAATAGCAAAAAGCCAATATAACTGGTAGTATCCACAACTGCATTCTAAACGAAAACATCCCAAACGGAACTGAACCGTTGTGGTAAAGCGCTGTGAGTGGTATCTGCCTTGGGCGATGATAAAGTCATCTAACACTTCTCAAAAGTATAAGCATCAGAAATATTGCTTGTTTTGCATCCAGCTTACAGCGAATAAGATACTGCTTTTTCAAATATTTTTTCTGAAGCTGGTGCATTGATCGATTTATTAGCCAACTGGAAAATTTGAAATTACAATGTTAATTGTTAAATCTGTATTTGTGCGTTAAAATTCGTGTATTCCAAAAAAAATCAGTCCTGTACCATCACACGATAATGTGGCTGTTCTTAAAGGTGAGTGGTATTACATGAAAATTGTAAACATCAGAAAGAATTGCAGTCAAGTCACAGTTAGAAGCCCACATCTGAACTGACCCAATCAAAAATTCTGCGAGAACATGTTTCAAGTATGAGCAACTGGTGCATCGCGAAATCAGTTAAAAAAAGGTCACTGTTTTGTTCTGGCAAAAATATACCAGTGGATTTTATATGAAAGACTAGTCAAAATAATTTGACTTCTTTTATTGTTAGTGGCATAAGAAAACAGCCAGTATCAGGAAAGCAGGAAACAGTGCATATAGTGAAAGTGAAGAAGTGTGGGAAACCTAATTAGAATGCTAATCAGATATATATGCATAGTCCGGCTCGTTAATCCATGCTCACCACTCAACCCAGGGTGTAATAATTTGGGTAGGCTAAGCCGAACAGGAAAATATCACATCTTTTAAGCCATTCTGACTCTGCCCGTCTATAAGTGGTCGCTAGTACAGGGCCTTGGTCAGGGTGATCCACTTCAAGAAGTGGCTATAAAAAAGCATATCACAAATATGCTTTGAGGAGCAAATCTTACAAATGGACGAGACTCACAAGCGCGATCCATCTACATGTACTTGTAGTTACAAATAATTCGACAAAATAGGAACAAACACTATTTGCATAACTGATAACTCTAGGAATAGGCATTCCCCAACACATTATTATGAAGAATGTAGATTAATGAATTACTGCATCCGAAGTTACAACTGGATTCGATTTTTATTTCACAATTGCAAAATGGTATCTAATAATAGGAGCAGATTTATCGGATTTTCTTTAGAATTTATCGGCGGAAACGGCACGAAAATGAAGCGTGTCGAACGTTGTGTCAAGCGCATTCCATGATCTTGTTCAGTCCAGTCTGAGCCGGTTGCAGCCAGTAGGAAATGGCTAGATTATTTAAAATAGAGGCATTGCTTATCAGAAATTGTAAGGCGAGCGAGTGTTGGCACGCGCTTTTTGCGGTTTGCGGACATCAATTGTGAAAGTCTAGCTCATGGAGCAGCATTTCATTACCCAGTTTAATCAAGTAAAAACTAGAAATTATATTCTACCATAAAATAGGTAAAACTTGAACAAAATATTTACAAAATAAGTAATACTAGGTACGAATATTGCACAAAAGTAATTGATTAAAACCAGATCTACTAGGTATAACCTTAGGGTACTGATAATTGCCAACACTGAATTTCACTGTGTATGTTTTAGTCTTTTTTCGAATTACCTTCTTCTATGCCCTTGATTATCGCTTCTTCTTTACTTCATTAAATTGTTTTGCTTCCCCCGTAAGTATCTGTCTGTCGCAGTATTCATTAACACTGTCTGTAATTAATTTGATGTGCTGCTGGGCATGTCACCCGTTACAATAGTCACATAGAAACCAGCAACGCAAAATGGGGAGAAATTTGAAACTAAACAATTCTATAAATCTAAGAGATAAGAAATCAACAAACATTTCAATTTTTGTAAAAGGACGGTTATAAAGGAAGGTGGGGGGAAAAAGTTAAGGACGGTTGTTTTTCGGATAATTTAGTTTGTCCCCCTCTCCAAAAAACTCGCTAATATGCGCAATCAAATTATATGGGCACACGTCGTGTACTTTCCTAATGGCTTGATTGTCACTATTAAGTTATTATTAGTGGCATTGTTACGGCGGAAAGAAAATTGGAATGGCATTCCATAGTAATTCGATTTCGTGAGTTCAGACTTTCCTAACCAGACTCATCTTTTCAAGTTAGTACCATTGTTGGAGCGATTAGCGACTTTTCCTTTGTAAAGTGTTCGTCGAATATGTACCAAAGCGTTTGTAAGTATTTCATTGTTGATTATTTCTTGAAGAGAACCAACTCTCATATAAATCTCTAATCTCATTCTGTGTCCATAATTTCCAAAAAGTATTCAGTTTCCTATAAGACACGGTCTATCTGTGGCTCAAGCTTCGCAAAATATTAAAATGTTTAAAAGGGCTATACCCAGTCAACCCAGCAGTTTTACCAAACAGTACCGTTACATCGAGCGTTCATGGCATGAATGTCAAATACTTTAGAAACGCTTGTTCTAATCTAGAATCTTCTGAATCTAATCATTTTTCCTAAACTCCACTCCGCCGATATTCCCTCCCACCAATGTATATTATGTATGGACTTCTTAACCCGTTTTTGTTTTCTGTTTTCGACACTGAGAGTATCGACTTATTCCAAGTGACAGACTATGACAAGGGACCTTCGGAATGCATAAAATGAATAAACTGGCTACCACAGATGCGTTCGTTGTTGTCAAACAAAACGCCATATAGAAATGTAGGCCGGAAGTTTTGTGCTGGCTTTGCTGATCATACGAATATATACGGTTTCAAGTTTTGTTAGTATGATTTGCTTTTCATATTCAATACGTCATGATTTTGATTTCTTCCATACTCCCTTCAAAGTTTTAACTTAATCCTCTATTGATCCATCTTATACGAAAAAAAAAAAAAAAAAAAAAACACTTTTTATTATAATATTCAAAACTCTCGTGATACAAAAAAAGGAAAGGGAAGGAGTTAAAGAAGAAAACGAAAACTTTCTCCTGGAAATCTGGTCTGAAAGTTTCTACATTTTCTATTTCTTACAAAATCAATAGCTTAAAAATTGTGTATATTTCTCACAGAATGTAATGTATTAAATCTAAGATATTTGCCACATAACATGTATCGTTTTGTTTAAACATGTAATATATTATGATTCCCTTTGACTTGTTCGACAATTTTTTTTTAATTTAAAAACAAATCTGTTTAAACGTTTTAGTATATAAATGGAATAAATTTGGCTAATGAACCAAAGATAGTCTTATATTGGGACACTTGCTAGCTACTTGTTTTAACTATAGCTTCCATTCGCACTTTTTCTGTGATTCGAACGCCTGTTTACTCCTAGCTTGTAATTTGTTAAAGTGTTTTAAAAATATCTTTTTTTTACAACGTTGAAATGATAAATACGAGTTGGGGGCGCATGATAATAAAATTCCATGGAATTTAATATTTATCGATGAGTGATAAAAAATAACTAAAAAAAATATAGCAGTAATGAAAAATCTTTATGTGTGGGGACGTTGTTGAATACCGTATTAATGACCACGTATGGAAAACAAAAATCATTATCGCTACCTAATCCGATATTATATCTTTTCAAGTAAGTGCCACAGATGGACCGCGCCTTTCTGGCGCGGACCCATCAATTGGTACACACTTGAAAAGACAAGTTTTTGTTAAATAGACCACTCTTAGTCTAAACACCACGAACTCGAATTACTTTGTAAAAGCCATTGTAATTTTTTTCTTTCCGCCATACAAACAATGCCACTAACTAATAGCTTAAATAGTGGGACAATCAAATCATTAGGAAAGTTCAACACACGACCTGTGCCCGTATAATTTTGATTGCGCATATTATTTCTATTTTATATCAATTTTCGATGTTGGCGTTTCGGATTAGAACGAGACTGAAATATTTTTGGCGAGAGTATCGTGCTAATATTTACGTCGCGTCCACCTATAATTCGATCAAAAACTTCACGTAAAAATGTACGTCATTTTGCATTTGCAAATTTATTGAACTGGGTTGTAGCTAACAATTAAAATCAGATATAAACGAAAAATCATTAAACGTTCCCTTTTAAAAAGAAAAAATAGAAATATAAAATTACAATAATTAATTCCATAAACAAGGATTGTTGCTAGCTATTTTTCGTTATAATAATATCAATTCTTAAGGTTCAGTTCTGCTATTTGGAATGGGACATCACCTGTATACATATTAAAAAAACTCATGGCTTTCGAAATATATTATCACTTGCACTCAATTGATTCAAAAACTTCGTACAGGCGTATTCCTTACAAAAAAAAAACTGTATCTCGAAGAATAGGAGTTGGGTATGAAAAACATTGAAGCTCCAATAAGGGCTGGGCAAAAATAAAAAAAACGGGGGGGGAATCATTTCTAATTCATTTTTAAAATCGATTAATTTTATTCAAGTCTGGTCGAATCATTAATTTCATATACACATAAACAAAGATTTCGTTTTTTACAACCTAAACTTATGAAAAATAAAAAAAGGGAAGGGAAAAATATAAAGTAAAGTTACAAAAATATATTTTTATTTGACGCAAAACTATATCCCCCGTTCTTAATTTTTATTTTTTACTAAGCGTTCTTAGTTATTAAGTTAGTAAGTAAGAGACATTGATGTGAATCGCAATAATAAACGCGCCGCTAAACAAATTTTCAATTCCCGGGATTGGTACAGTGTGAATTATATTCCTTTTATCTTTCTCAAAAATAAAAAATAAATATTGATTCGTTCATCATCTCAAATATTTTTATAATAACCCCAATGAATATTAACATTTCAGGGCGCATGATAAAAATTAGCGGTTATCATGTTGGCATTTGTGTTGAAAGTCTCGGTTTCGAGTCCCGACCAAGTTAGTTATTAACTTGCGTGAGCTATGCCAACAACCCAAACCCTTCCCGTATATAAGAGGCCTCTGATACAGAACCTTTTCAGAATGATCCTCTCAATGAGTGGGCGGCGGTTTAGTAAAATTTTTATAAAAATAGTGAACTTCGCTTTGACTAAGAAATAGTTGAAAATTGTTTTTGAAATGATAATTAGCGCAGGAAAGTCGGGTGGGCGGTTTTTAATTTTAATTTTTTTTTTTTTTTAATTTTTAAAATGAAAATAACCTAAGTTTGAAAATGGGCTTTTTAAATGGCCATTTTTTTTCTTTTTGAGTTCGACTAGGAACCTTAGGCCAGTGGGAAGAGTATATTAACCAGAAGCCCTCTGATGAGGTTAGGGCCAACGGCATTCTCTACATATTTTTATTGTCACACGATTTGACCCAGGGGGATGGCGGACATACTAAAAAAAATAAAAAAACTAGGCAATGGTCATTTTGATTAGCTGTTTTGGAGCAGGCTTGGGGCGATATTCAAAGTATATACAAAACAAAGTTTCATTACTTTGTATTAAAGCGTGTTTAGACCAAATATTTTTTTGTAACAGGATTCAAAAAACTTTGAACTCTCTGAAAAATGTAGTGGCAATGATACCTTTAAATCAAATATTGCATTTTTTTCTTTGAAACGCTCGGACCAAAATTTACATATAATCTCTAAAATTGTTGTAAGTGATATAATTTGGTAATAATATCGATAAAACAAACATTCGTGATGTAATTTCCAATAAATCTTTTGATTAAAGAGAATTTTTTCAATTTATTCCGTTTTTAAATGAATCATCGCTGGGCAGCCACAACGCAGTAACCTCGTAATGTCGATAATATATTGGAGGTAGGTTTACGTGTTGTGTGTAATTTGTGGAGCTGATTGCGCTTATATGAACTATTTTCTGAGACAAGTGTATTTGTAATTTTTTTGTTTTTAACTTTTAAGTGATTTTTGAGATCTATTTGTTTACGGATATCAAAATCGTCCGATACACACGATAATATAGCTTGCAGTATAGTGAGAAAAGATTGGAAAAGAAAGATTTGTCAGTTATCTCGACTCCGAATTTAGTGAGTCGATCTCAATTCGTAGATCCTAAATGATTCTAGAATTTAGGATTATGTGTTCGGTATTCAAATTTGTTTCGACAGTTAGTATGTGCTCCAGTCGTCCTAGACATGCACCCTCAGAGTAGTTGTGTATTGTCCGCTTCTTAGGGCTCAAGACCTTAATTCATAATCGACAATAATATCTGTAATAAGTTTCGCTCTTATCTGATCTCTGTGATAATTACAAATTACATAATCGTGTAATGAGGTCACTGAAAAAAGCTAGACGCCATCGAACGAAATATGTTGATGCGCGTCCCTAAACTGATTTTTTGTCACACCATGCTTTTATTCTTGATGAGGTCTCAGAAGTGATTCGCTCAAAATGTGATTTAGTCAATAAGCTTGAGTCTTTGAATATCACTCATGTGTCTAACTATCGAATATAGTGTATTTGCAGCGAGAATCATATTGTTCCTATTTTGGCCTATATTTCTTAGTATAGTAGTGGATTGCTGATAGATGCAGGTCTGAGAGACTATGTAATACTGCTGTATGAACAGAAATTTATATTTGGTAAATGTACAATATCAGAGACTAAGAACAGAGCCAGACACACAGAAACGATGATGTCTTCGCTCAGAACATCTGAGTGCCAATCGCATGTACTTGTGACCTAAGGCCTATGACATGAACGGCGTGCTAGCAAATGTCATGAGCAAAAGCTCTGCTTTGAACGAGTAATATGCTCGATTGGGTGTTATGCAGGCGACTCGCTCCCTGCATATTGAATGATGTCTCTCGTTCGCATTGCTAGGAATGGTCATTGTATTTCCAAAAGTACAATAAGGAATATATCTACATCAAGGTTGCGTGTCATAAGTGCGCATGAAGTAGATTATTTATTTGTGCGACGTGTACATGTATTGTGAAATATGAACTACACGGCTGCAGTACTCTCGGCTCACAGCAACACCTCTAACAATCTACCAATATGCAATGCACAATAAGATGACTAGTTCTCTAAGACTGACTGACTGTAATAGAAATCTGTGCGATTTGTATTCCTCTTTGCTGAGTACATAGATTGGATTGTAAGCCTGATGAGATAAACACGATAAGAGTTAGTCGCGAGTCAACAACCCGCATCAGGCAGCACGATTACGCTTAATATCCTGTTGAGCCTCTATTTATAATCATGTCCACTAGGTGACGGATCTAGTATGAGTATTCAACAGTAGCTAAATTGCGAGTTTGCGTTCTCTCCTAATAATTGCACAGATAACGTTGTTTGTTTTATGTATTTATTTCTCGCAATGGTTCTCACTGGTAAACCGTTGCTGACAGAGGTCGGTTCCAACTGTTGGACCTGCGCATTCGCTCGAAATAACCGAAAAAAGAATAAAAGAGAGATAGATTAAAGTTCAAGAAACTTCGCAAACTCAGATTCGCGCGCATTTTATAGGTCGCGTCTATGATTCGCGCACTGATATATAATACTGTTGCTTGTTACCAGTCAGATCTTCTAGGACTGAAATGCACAACTATGTTGTCATAAATGTCTTTGGTCGCTAACAATCGCAGATTAATATCTTCTGCACTCTCTAAAGTCCCAACTCGTAAAATGTACCAGCTTTCTCAAGCACCAGTTTATTACAGTCATGATTTAATCCCATCCCCAAACCCTCAATAATCAATTATGTTCTTGAGTGTTTACGATAGTTCAATAAATGCCTACAGTCGGATGCGCAGCTCTGTATCGCAGTAAACGTATTATGAGATATTCTAAACGGCGCTTATTAATTGAATCATACAATTCGCAAATATTCGGTCCAAAGTATGCATTATTGCTCTAACTCTCATTGTTCACATGATGTCTGATGTCGACTAATTTTTGGCACGTGCAGGTCTCTTGCACTGTCCATATGTGATTCTAAGATAGAACCTGTTGGACAAAGGTTACTGTTTGAATTGGACATGATATAGAAGTGCTCTATGTTTCACTATAAGACTTCGATGTCAATTGTTTAGTTTGCGTTCGAATTGATGTTACCCTGTCTCGATTGCATCGTTCTAGTTGCCCCCTTACTGCTGTTACGAGTTAAGTAGTAAAAAACGCTATCACTTTTCGATCGGATTTCGCTGAAGGCAGGGTCGTCAGAATCATCACCAATCATATAGATTTATGTTTTCTCAAAGCATTTTTATTAAGTATGGCGATACATTTATGCTGACCGCGTCGATTGAATATGCTTCGGTCTCATTACTGTGGCGTATATGCGCAGACCTTGCTAAAATGCTTGAATGCGAAAAACGCAATGCGCACTGAGCGCATTAATTTGTGAACATTACGTCTCGATATTGAAGAGTAGTTCGTGTTCGTAGTCCATGCGCTGTGACGTATGGTCACAAGTTGTCCGATGAGACATCCCATCTAGTGTACTCAGTGTGGCGTGTTGTATATAATAGTGTCTATGGGCAATTGTATCACTGACTTACGCTATTCCTCTTGTGGCAGAATATCTGTACAGCTAAGCAGTACTGTGAGAAAAAATACACTGAAATGGTATATAGATGCTTGTCGCCTACGAGCTGAGATACAAAATAATAAAAAGTGATTAAATAGAAATCATTCTAGACGCGCTCTAATCATGCACTCTGCTTCAACATCTTTTATTCAATTTAAAGTGTGTGAATAGAGAATTATCTCGACAGTCGAATTGTCGCGATACTTAAATTCAAAAAGTTTATTTTTATCACTGTTGTCTATTGTATCCTTTACCTGTCAGAGCGTAGTGTTTGATCTGTGTGAATTAATACTTCTGCGACATAACTAATCACTATAGTCAAGAAAAAATCGCTCAGAGAGCGAAAATACAAGACGACTGTGATACTAACACTGTGACCCCTCATCATTGAAACCCTTCATTGAGGACGTGCTTCCTTTATCTCTTGAAAAGATCTCTACTCATATTTTTTTCAGTAGTATACAAAATCGAGTCAGGAGACGATTCTAGAATATCTCTAAAGAGTCTCTCCGATCGAATTATATATAACGTGATGAGTAGAAGGATGATCTAGAGATACTAACACGATAAATAGTGGATAGATGGTTAAAGTGTTTACCATCGCCTCCAAGGCAGATTGTTGTACACTACGCTCATCACTATTATCTCTAGCTAGTCTTCCAGCTTGTCCGCTGGGTAATATCGTTCCGTCTTGAGCAGTAAGAGATAGTTGCTCACGGTTGACATACGTACATGTTGAGTAGCTGTTCGCTTAAGTTAGTAAGTAACTGTCTAGATGATTCAATTTGCTCGGCGACATGTTCTATGCGGCACTTGTATTCGTGTACGCGTATGTTTGTTTATATAAGAAGATACAGATCTGTAGACGTATGGTCTTACTCGTACGTAGGTGAGCGTTACATTGAGCGTTTAATTGCTGGAAATGTAGGTGCAGACTTGAAGAAGAGTCCGCTGCACATGATGCTGCTGGTACTCGACATCTCATGCTCTTAGCGGGTACTGATCAAGTCGTCGTAGGCGCAGACAAGCTCACAGTATATCTAGTCTGATGTCATCAATATCGTTGAATCGAGCAAGATGAATCATAGGTGATCAGAGAGACTAAAATAAGCTTATTGTGTTATTGAACAACAAACCTGTGTAGGATTGTGATTTGTTCATCGAGAAGAAGATGAGAATTCTAGATTCTTGACGGATTTAGCAAAGTTTGATCAGTAGACAAAATTTCACTTTTGTATTGTCGGTTCGTTGAAATTAATAGATATAGTTGCTGCTTCAAGATAATGTAACATGTAGTAGATAAAGTCAGGTGAGTAGCGTATAATGTGAGTTGAATTTCTAGTCTATTATCGCAGCAATCGATTGCATGACTAAGTATAATTCGTGAATAATGAATGGGAGGTTATTGTCATTCTGGTGTAGACCTAGATTTGCGTAGTTCGTATTCCGCTGTGCTCTAAATGACGCACGATATTAGATTCTCAGTACCCATTCTATATTATTGTTATGTGGTTAGGTCACATAAGTAACAGTGCTTTACTATCTTGATTGTAATATAACTCAATACCATCTGTTGGCATGTGACGTCACTAGATGCGAGACACTAATGGAAGTTTGATTGAAACCGCGAATATATGAGAGGATGTGACTCTAGAGCACTCCATGCCTTTCATGTTTCGTGAAACCAGAGAGACAAAATCTAATGTCGTCTATGTATCTCGCTTCTACTAAGTCTCGTTCATCATACTATGTGTATCTCTCGCTCTCAGACTATTTGCTGCTCTAAACGCTGGTTCATTGTGTATTTCTATTATCTGTCATTATACTCTCATGATTTATGTTTTAAGGGTCATGTTTGCTAGATTGTCTTAGTCGATTCTGTTCCTGCTTGTGCTCAGTTTTTTCTCTTAGTCTGTTGATCTGCATTGTCATTCAAGTGAGACTATGTGTACCTCCATAATAACGGAAATTCATAATCAAATCATGAGCATACAGAAGACGACAAGTGCGTGTACTGCGCAGATCAGATAGATCGTCTGCACTCTCGCAGTTTACGTTAAGCCTTGACTTATCTGGAGCGCGTGTGAAGTGCCGCAATAGTTTTTGGAACGAGTCTCATGTCATTTAGTCGCGTATGAGGGTAGACATGCGTTCGTAGCATTGATATTCAAGTCTCATCTCGAAGTGAGACAATGTTATGTGTGTTGTCAAAAAGGCTACACTGTTGTGTACATCACAGGTAGGGTAATGAGATAAATATATATTTGTTTCCGATGTTGTAATGATAGGAAAAGAACCACGGCTTGAATCATCGTACTAGCAAAGACACTCAAGACACCTCAGACTACGCGACCGAAATTACTAAAGTGTCCATGTGCTACTAGTCAGAATGTATTCTATATCTCTCTAGGGCTAGAGCCTCTCCATTATTGGCTTAATGATTAGAGCACGTAGACTCTCAGGTTTGTTCGTGCAACAGACCTCCACGTCCGAGTCGCTCATCATAGTCGGCTCAGGCTGATATTGCGCCACCTATCACTCGTGCTCACTCTCTTTGGTAGATCGGATCGCTGGTTTAATAGAACAATGGTTCGTTTATCCTAATTGAGACCATGTCCCCCACTTGCACTACATGTTTTTTTTGTTATCGCGGTGAAGTAAGCTGTGTAAAACTTTGCTGCTGGTCTCAAGAGATAGATCCATGTGCTGTGGTGGCACACATGAATCTATTAGTCTAAATGATCTGTTCACCTCGGACACAAAACAGTTGTTCCGCCAAGCTAAAGCGCCTTCAAACGCGCAATGATTATCTGTTTTTACGCTAGCGTATTGTTGAGAGATATTATCGATCTTTCAGATGAAACTCGTCTATTGATGTAATTGAGGTTTTATAGTAGTCCTAGATCTCTGCGTATCTGTTGCCGTGTTCTGCCACCAACGATTAGTAGGTCAGTCATCGCAGTGTTAGTAACAGTTGACAATTTCTATGTTGTAGTATTAGTTATGGATCACTCTAGTTGTTGAAAACGTTGTTCTAATTACCCCACTGGGCATGCTGCAGACGATGTACTCTAATGAACTAACCAAGTTTTTAATAAGAGCTTTTGTATATGCATACTCCAATTACGCAGAGATGATCAGATCGTGGTCTGTACCTCATACTCGATGGATGTATTCTGCTAAGACATCGGTCAAGCTAGATGTTTGCTCTCTCTATGTGACTCTGTCTCGCTTCACTTCCGATACTCTACGGCACTGTTATGGCTGCGTGATTATAAAGATAACGTGAAGTGTAAGAGATGTTGGAGTGATAATTATAAGAAATTTCTCTCGATGTGACACTGATGTGTTATGTGTATCATATTGTTAGATGTGTTTTCTATTCAGGAAACGTGTAATATTGCGCACTGGGTTATGTGCCATGGATTGTTACCTCAGTCTATTATGGTTACGTGTCTTGATAGAAAAAGCTCGACTTTTCAAAGTATTGATGAGTGGCAAAGTGTGCAACAACCAATCAATTCTTTGTTTCAAAGCATTATATCTCGTTAGATAGAGAGTGAGAATGATAGAGACACGCATACGTGAATGAAGATCGACACCAAGTGTATCATATATCTGTGGCGTGATAGCATTTGAAGAGTATCTGTTGCATTGATAAAAGTAACTCACGCTAATCGGTATCGCTTGACACTCGTAGATTGAAGATTGAATCGCGTGTTCAAGATTGCATTTTTTTCTGCAAATGACTGGCTCTAATATCCCAGTTGACACGTCCGATCTCGGGGGTTTAGTAATGAGTTCGGAAGGTCCAATCGTAATCATATCCCTTTGCTATTGGAAGAAGCAGCACTTAAACAAATAAAGAAATGCGACGAGCTGATCCCCTTAGCAGATACAACTCGATTGGTACTACTACTAATTTCTCTTATTATAAATTTAAAAAACTAGAATAAGATAATCTCGCGGGACAAGATTCGACTTTTGGTCGCGAACATCATTCAAGATTCGCATGCGAAAGATAACTGAAATCTGAGAAGAATGCAAATGCCCTACTATGAGATGTATTTTATTCCTCCCATTGGAAAACAAAATGTGTTGCATAAAGAATGTTTCAATAGGTTAGGATACGATTAAAGAATATCTAGAAAACTCAAATATGTTTATTTATGACACGTGAGAAGAAGGAGTGAAGCAGCAAATCGTAGTAGATGGTTTTGACTGATCGACACTAGCGGAAATAAATGCATCACACCGCCTAGATTCTTTACCTCTAGTCGTTCCGTACCGCAGTGGAATAGAAATACCTGTTTTTCACCTGCAACCGCTTTGTGTTGTTTGAAAAGTTGTGTTAATAATATCGCTAGATGTATAGATATCCCCCCCTCCCCCCCCCCCCCCCCCCCCCCCACCAACCCTAACCTACTATTACACCCAATTATCCACAATACTTTCCCTCTACTCCCCGACCTTGCAGATGTGCATATTTTTGTTACAAAAAAAGTGTGTAATGACGGCCATGAGTACAGGGTGCTTGATTCAGACGTTGAATTATATATTGGCTCGTCATGAGGCGTGTCTTGTAAAGTATCACTTCGCATACAGTTCAGATAGGAGATTGGTACAATTCGAGTGTCAGTGTTACAAACGCTAGCTCATCAAGTTAATCTCTCGATTCGTGTGAACTATGAAGTTTATTCGAATATCAATCGGACATGTAGATTATGGTTTCTCGATAGCACATACTATGAAGTCACTTGTTATATGAACTAGATTTTGTTTTTATAACGGACGAAGATCTAGCTCGATGTCTCACGAGTACTGCGTCTCAAAGATAGTTGTGACTTAATCAACTCATAAATTTTCGTACCACAGATGTGAATGTATGATAATCTCCTCTCTTTAGTATGCTTATTCTCGTAGCAAATCTGAAAATAAATCACTTTTCTCTTATATCTACAGATCTCATTTTGCTTGTAATTCAACGATGAATGCAAGTTTGTGAATAGAGTGAATATATAGGAATTAATTTCCGTCTTGAGTTCGACATAGAATTTATGTTGGATTTTTCTCGATTCGTATTCGAAAAAACTAATGTGAGATGTTCTGCGATCTAGATTCTCGCTATACTCATAATCGTTCTAGCGATACTTTAGCCGTGCCTTACTCACAAGGCGTCATCATCATATGAGGCGTATATCTTGTTATCTAAATCATGTAGCAACGTAATGAATCTGAATTTGTGTCATTTTCTCATAACGAAGTGAAATAAATGCCATATCTCTGCTAGTTAATGACTCTGCATGCATATCCTACGTGCAGACCTCACAAATAATCTGTTCTGATAGGAATAGTCTCCATAATCGTATATATGTAGTTGGTCACACGCTACCTTATATATCTCGTTGAAATAGCTCAGAAGGATCAGAAGCTAAACTGTGCGAATGAAACTCTCAGTCTTCAAGCTTCACACTCAGACAGGACAGTAAAACTATTCTCGCCGTTTACTTGCTGTAACGTCGCTTCTATTAGAGATGTATAGTCTTCTTTAAGTACGATAATTGATGTTCTTAGGCGCTATGTATCGCGGGTCCAGACGCAATTTTGTTCCTCCTTTTTCGCATTTCTTGTCTACTAGTGGGCTGATGTCACGTGATATGCTAAAGTACAGCCACTGAACGCTGTATGAATTCATAATTTTGCAAATCAGATGCGCTTAACCAGAGTGTATTACTGCAGTTCTCCGCACGATGATCGAGTGTTACATTTCAGTTATCTTTAGCTGACGATGATCCGCGCGTAGCCGCAATAAAGTAGCGAAGTTTTTGAAGAGTAATACTCATAGTGGAGATAGCTAGGCAATCGATAGACCTGCATTTTGATAGATCGACGAGTTCATCTGTCTCGATTGGTTCGCCATTGGAGCTCGACTAAGATATAGTATTGAGACAAGAAGGTACTAGTTGCGAGGCTATAGCTCAATCAATTTGACAGAAATAGAGAGACGTAATGATAATCCTGGTGTTTGTTTCCTATCAGAAATTGTTTGATCTTTGGACGACGCAGCTGAAATCTGCTCATGATTGCATCGCAGCCCTATATGCATGATCTATATGTTGTAGTAGAAGATAAAGATCACTCAGTCACAGCAAAGGGATTGTACTTGACGCAGATAGTGCTAGTGGCCTGCCTGCTGATTGGCTCAGTTCAATCGCATATTTGTTAAGTATGGGACTTGAATGTGAGCCGCATCGATGAAACGCGGTTTATCTGTGGCGCATGTTTGAAAACAGACCTCTGTAATGTCGGAAAATCGTATTAGATGTTGACTTCGTAGATAGTGAAGATGTACTGGTAGTCAGAAGTCCGCAGATGATGTGGACAGCTAATATCCGTGCGTCACATCTCAGACCGGGCTGTATTAATGTTTGGAAATCGGAACATATTCCCTGCATCATGATGTAAGATGCGACCTAAAAAACAATGGTGGATCAACGCATGCAGCCTGATACAACTCACCTGCACTCTTGCAATCTTTTAATAAAATTTCTATATTTGGATTAAGATTTCGGAAAGAATTTGTTATTACGCTAATAACGTTGATTCATGTGTCTTCGTATGGGAAATTTTAAATAAACTTGCATCCGAAAATTTGTGGCGAACCCCCACTCGAGAATCGTCCTTTTCTTGTTGAAACAATTTTTTTTTATACAGAAGTATGTTGAACATATAATTTATTGATTTTGTAAAATGTAGTGATTTTGTTTTGCTTAAAGTTTTAGTTATTTATTAAAAAAAAAAATATTTTAAAATCTAAAACAAAAATGTACAAAAAGATTACAAAATTAATTGAAAAATTGTTGTTTTACATTAGTGTCCTTGTATTTTTTTTTAATACAAGAAAGGACTAAGTATAGGCAGGATGAAAAGTTTGTCCTATTATTCGAAATTATTATACATTCAAACTTGTCGTTGTTGAGGGTATTTTGATTTAGGGGAGTGTAACTTTTCCTTTTATATTCAAAAATCCATCCTTCATTTATTTGGACAGGAATTTATTATTGTATTGTGGAATTTATTACGGACATGGTTGGAGGTGTTTTCGGTTCAAAAAATCTGTCCTCCAACGCAACCAGATGTAAAAATTTTTTGTAAACCTTGTGTGTATTTTTGGATTTACTGTGAAATAAAGTTTCATTTTCCATTTTTCGTGAGTTAGTTTTGCTCTCCACCAATCAAACAATTTAAAGACACATACGTATTGATGATTTGTTGAATGGATATTGTAAATATCTCCAAAATTTGTGTTCTCCAAAAACACAAAACTGGTAATTGGAGATGCGATGAATGATGCTTGAGATGATTTGAAATGGAAATAGGTCACATATCATTTTTCATATGCTATTTCGCGCGCGTGAGAGGGAGAAACAAGCGGATCACACATAACAACTTTTAAAACGTAGGTTACCACTCATGCAGTTATATCGTGTAGGGAGATAGGATATCATTTTTCATAACTTTGGAAGAGAGAGAAATAGCGAATATGGAAGACACTGAATGAACTAACAATACCACTCATGCAGATTAGCACCATATCAGTTTGGAGATAGAGATGTATCATATCATTTCATACTTTTTATAGGGAAGAAGCGGATGTTTATAACCAACTTACCACTACCACTCGATGCAGATAGATATCGAGTTGGAGATAGGATTATCATTTTTCATACTTTATATAGAGAAGGAATGTAAGCGGATATAACATGTTCTTTGTTTTACCACTACCACTCATGCAGATATCAGGTGGAGGAGAATATAGAATATCACATTTTCATACTTTGGATGAGAGAAAAGCGAGGATGTAACAATAACTGAACCTAATACCACTCCGTGCAGATATCTGTTGGAGAATTAGGATTTCATTCTTTCAATACTTTGGAGAGAAAAGCGGATTTTGTGTGATGTAAAAAAAACTTAACAATACCACTCATGCAGATATCTCTTGTTTCAAGTATGGTGTTGAGATTTTTGAAACACTCTAGGTTGTCAAAGTTTATAATATAGTTTCAATATCGAGCAAGCATATCTTGGTTGCAGATACTGAAATACATTTTCTATTTATTTTTTATTAAAATTCACACAAAGCCCTGTTTGAAGGAGTCTAAATAGGACTAAACGGAAAAACCGATACCCTACTTAAATGGCTTCATCAAAAATCTAAGAAAATCTAAAGATTATGCAAGGCGTTAGCAATTGCCTTTTAAAGAGGGAAGTTGAACTTATCAAAACAAAACAAAAATTTTCATAATATAAGATAGTAATTTAATATAGTTTTGTGCATTGAATCCTTCCTGGGCAATTACAAAACCGTATTCCCACTGAAGTTCCTCCCCATAGAATCGAATATCTTTTGGTTCTAGCAGAATCGAGATAATTTTGCTGAATTCGAATCGAATATTCGTGAGATCAAAAAACCTTATAAGAAATAAACAAACAATGGCATCTTTTAGGATCAGATTATTGATTTAATGTGAAAATTCACATTTATTTTTTGTGGGAAATTTTGAAATATAGTCATTTTTCATGCATTGATTGAATATTTTACGTTTCGAATAAAGTTGGATATTACTGCATTTTTTTTTTTGGTGGTTCTCTTTCCAACATTCCTGGTGACAAAAAACAAGACAAAAGTGGATGTTTGGCCTATGTATCAGGAACTAGGGCTAACAGAAAAATATTCAATTTTGTGATTTGCTGATCAATAAAATATTATCCAATTTTGATTTCCCTGGTTGATTTCAAAAAGATCAATACTTGAAATAATACAAATAATATTTAAAATGAAAATGTCAATTTGGGTGTCCTTCAACAGCTGTGCTAAGAAATTATTTTGTTTTTTTCTATTGTTTTCGTTCTGATTCCACACAGCGAGAGATGCGTTTCATTTGACAAATTATTACAGATTTCTAGATTTATCCGATTTTGAACACACCCCCATAAGCATGAAGCACGAAATTAGGGGTTAAAAATTCCAGAGCAATTCAAGAAAACATAAAAGCAAAAACATGAATATTTCAGAATTGACTCACATGACTAAGACTCGACATAACAAAATTAATGTAAGATTCTCTTCGTTAGTATTATCTCAATTTTGACGATGCGTTTGTTCGCCTGTCCAAATCAAAACTTTGTTTTTTGTTCAAAATATGTATCTCCCGACATATGATATCTTGTTCACAGGATAAACAGATGGGAAAAATACTTGTCTCTCTTCTAATGCCATTGTGAGAGTGGATCCTTATGCTTTACACAAGCAATGCTACAGCACAAGAATTTCAAAATTACCTAGTAGTAGAGAATGTCAAAGGCGCTGGCGCTAAGAGCAGTACTTGGTATCTGCCGAGTATCAAGCATTTAGAAAAATATTCCGCTAAAGCGAAAACCGAATAGCTATCTAGACAAACCTAATAAGTTTTTTAGAACATAAAATGAAGATTACATGAATCAAGAATAGCAAAAAAAATCACTATGAGTGTGAAAAAATCGATGCGGAAAGCCTCGCGTCACAAATTCTCTCCTTTTTCGAATTCCCTATAAATATCAGAATGCACGAAATCTAAACACCATAGGACTCTTAATAGGAACTGGTTTAAAAGTTTTATGCCCTGTATTAGGAGCAGGTGTGCACCGCACAAGTTGTTTGTTGACATCATGAATCTCAAGATTCGGCGCCTTCGGTTGCCTCGGCCGACACCTTAAAAAACACCTCTAACATTCGGCTGAGTATCAGGAAATGGATTCAGAATTGTTGCATCCCTAGTTACCTAGACAAAAGGTTTCAAGAGTTCTTTTACAGACACATACACAGATGTATTTCTGGAACCTTCCGTCTGACAAATGTCAGACTTTCTAAAGACAAGCGACATTTCAAACAATTGCTCGTTTGCGAGTATATGGTCAGTAACGAAATGTTACAGAAATAAAATCTGGTATGAGTGTAGAAAGACTCTTCTTCAGCATATTTTTCTTTGAGGATAAGAGAATCTATGAGCCTGATGGAAAATTATCAGGATATAACCCCAAAATGCGGAAAAATGTTGTCAGTATAACTCGGCCCACACTTAACATGGGTTCAAAACCTTGCAAGGAATATGCAGAGATTGATGGATAAGAACAAAAGCTTAAGAAACGCGAATACAGAATGAAGTGCCCTGGGCAAGTTCACTGTCCACCGCTCAATGGCTACTGTTACAGGACCTTGCTCTGGGCCATTCAACTCATATGAATAAGTTTTATATCAATTACAATAAAACATATTCTTACTACATATTTGATATGCTTTGCGTTCGCCAACACAAGATCTTATAGGACTGTTGTAGGGTCAGGAAGTTGGAATAGTGCTGCAACTCAATTTTAGTATAGTGGTCAAAATAGGTAAAATAAACTACAAGCATAAACAGTTAGAGACCAGTTTTTACCATCACCCAGGTCAGATTACCAGTTCTGATCTGACGAATGGATCGATTTCTTTGAGCTGTAGGGTTGCAGTATCTGGTTTTAACCTACTGATGTAACGCTTCATCAACAACTATAGGGAGGTATTAATTGGTATCCTTTAAGACGCTCTTTTAAGACTTCAATAGTACTCTCTTTTTCTTTTCTTCTCAATTCCTCACCTTTTCTTGCTTTTCCAATCTTTCTTCCAGTTTTTCTTCTATTGTTCATTTTGAGACTTGAACGTGTAGAACTGGCTGATCAATTCTCTATCACCAAATCATCCCTTATCCCTTCACAATACAGCACTGTAACAAAAAAAATTAAATTATTCCATTTAAACGGGGTGTTCCAATCCATTAAGTTTTAGTTTAATATAGCACATTAACTCTGCAATAATTATTATTTTTTATAATATCGTCCCGCGGCTGTTTGGAATAGTCAACGAAAGGTGAGCTGAATAGGTCAGCAGATCGACCAATCTATGCTTAGGATTTCACTTTAAGTGGATTTTGCTAGAGGACCCATTTCAATACAAACCAATTAGTTAGGATGAGGAAAGATAACATTTTTATCGGTCTTTATTTTTGTTGCAGAT
>OZ023140.1:9548155-9568448 GCA_963675895.2 Styela plicata
TTTCGAATTAGTTTTAATACTGATCTAACAACAAGCATATTAAAATAAATATGATCATGTAGCACGATGGGACTGACAATAGTGAGCGCGATGGCCTAGTGGTTATCGTGTTGGCGTTGCTGGTTGAATATTCGTGGTTCTAGTCCCGGTGAGTCCACCCGGGTAATACATGCGCATATCTCATACTTTTCCAAAAACACCCATGATAAGGGCCGCAGGTGCAGGGCTTAGAAGATTTTGGCAATTTCTGCCAGTTTTTATTTTGTTATGTACTGACGGAACACGACAGAGGATCGCAATCCATCAATATCAAATATGAATTTTGCACATAGTTTCCTATTACGTAATACAATGAGAAAGCAAACGGCATATTTAATTACTTCGCCTCTAGCGCTTCTATCAGCAGTCTACAACTGCAGTGGATTTAGTAGTTTTCATTTTAATATCGTCTATTCAAATTACTGTAAAAAACAGTGATTCTAGTGCAATTTTTCTGCAATAGAGTCTAAACATAAATCAAAAAAGACGCAAAATTATTCGGGCGACATTCAATACTATAAACAGATCAAAAGATGAATCTTCAAGATATTATTGTCATATTATTGACGATTTTTGTGGTAACTATGAGCCCCGTACACGTCGGAGAAAGATTGCCTAAACTACTTTTGTTAAGTTTGAGCCATAGATAGATCGCGCCACCTAGGCGCGGTCTATCTATGACTCATGCTTGACAAATAAAACTTCTGATTGAGTGACGAGCTTGTAATAGGATAAACTAATTAATTTTGTTTGGGTTTAATGGGAAAACAAATGTTCAGAATGTTTTGCCAAGTATGGGGCACAATTGGATCTCATCGAAAATGTGCGGTCCATCTGTGGATCATGCTTGATAAAATAAAATTACCCAATGAAAAAAGCTGAAGCGTTCTGCTGAGTCTATACACGAGCCATTTATTATTGGGACGATCTACAATCTTTAGTTGGTGACGTTGAACAAAGTTTTTTTTTATTATGCTTTGCGAAGTATGCATTACGGATATATCGTGCCATCGAGGCGCATTTCGTCCTTAACACATGGTTGCAAAAAATGAAATTTCTGATGAGGATAGCACCAGTCTAGCCCAGTTCTGTGTGCATTTCTGACATAGTTTTCAATTTTTAACTTTATTTTAATGCAAATAATCCTTCATAAAATTAGCGGTATATAAATGCAACAATTCATAAGAAAAATATCAATTCGTTATCATTTGTCAAACCTTTTGGGTCGATATTATTGTCGACACCTCAGAAAAGAATATACATACAAAAGAAATATCCACAAATTCTACATCTCAGTACAAAAAAATTACCACTCTTCTCCAAATCCACATATGACAAGATATTTATTCAAAGAAATAATATTAATAATCAATTTTCCACAGGCAGGACTTCGGGTACAATATAATCCGGTTCTTCTATTAGCACATCACGACTTGCGCCAATCTGTACTTCGTAATCAAGATGATCAGATGACCCATACTGTGCTGATGACGTCATTTTGGGGCTGGGCCTTACATGGCTTTGTGGTTGCACTATGTGATTTGGTTTGTTTTGATCTGTCGAGACCATAGAATAGTCTCGAGAGGGAGAAGGGTGACCTAGGTCTTCCACAGCAGCACTGCTAGGGAGTTGAAGGTCGTTGACGACTTCGTAAATACTTGCAGATGGGAGAGGGATACAATCAGAAGTCACACGATGATCGTTTGGATGATTGTTGACGCTTCGTCGGCGATGCCTGTGAAAAGTATAAATTCGATTAGTTCATTATTTTGAAGCTTTTGAGCGCTAGTGAGTTCCGATGGGTATAAACTGAAGAAAACTCTAACTATACATATTCTTTCAAATTTTTAGTAAAAGCACGAAATTTTCATAGCTTATCATGCTTATTTTTATCCAGAATTTGATCAGGATGCTAATTTAAAACTTTAGTCTACCGTCATTCTGCCTGAAGATCTATTTAGTAAATTTAGCATTGGTAACATAAGTAACTCATGTTAGCACGCTTGAAGTACATTGCGGAAAAGCACACTCGTTTGGTAAAACGGTCATTCGGATCTTGTTGGTTGTGGGTCATGACTTGTATGGATTCGAAGTATAGCCAAAGCAATTTAACTCAATTTAAGGAAATTAACCATGGAATCGAATCGAACTTCGAATTCGAAATTAATTGAAGTTATCGGATCAGATTGCCAGCTAACGAAACGACAGTCAAACGATTCTTACTTTTTCTTGCAGTGGAAGTAGATAAGCATTGCAAATATCTGCAATATAAAAAACAGCCCAATCAGTCCTGCGATGATTCCGAACATTTGCATAGAAAGCGGGGTCGATTCAACTTCTGATTGGGTAATAGGACAACATTCCGCTTTGCAATATCCCTTCATCTAAACAATGTGAGAGTTGTATGCCACATATACACTTCTTATCATTGACCGACGCAAGTTTGAAATAGTCATCTCTCTAACAACTAAAATGTCGGCATTTAAAATAGATTTTATCGTATTTTAACGTTTTAATACTTATCTATTAGTGATATCAAACTCTAGTTGTTTCACTTAATATACTGGTTTTCACTTAGGTAGTAAATTGAATTTACCAGAATACAGGTGAATTCGGAGTATTGATACGCAACCTGGTTTCATTTTTGATTTACGTATTTCGTACGTACTAGGGCCACTTTTTTGTACTGTTTCTGAGTAAATTCTTTGAGTACCTAGTAAAGAATTAGGTAAATATTTCCATTTTTAAACTGTAAATTATGAATGATGGTAAAATTGGGAAACAGAAATCTCTGGTAGACGTTAAACTTGATCAGATATCCGTGCAATACTAGGTATAGTATATGAAAAATAAAACTCGGTGAACTAGGTTAGATGAGCTCGCGTACTTTTTCTCAGGAATTCTGACTCACTCACTTACTATTATATCGCGAAGAGGACGAGTTAGTCCTGGGTGCATACGCTTTCTTATGCTAGGTTAACTATAGCGTTGTGTTTTGTCCGCATTCACAATGTCAAATGCGCTAGTATCTTTACCTGCTATGGGCATAATAAACACATATTTCAAGTAGATTAAGTATTTTATCGCGCATAACTTTTTGCTAAGCTTGAGTCACTGAGGAGATACGCGCCGGGTTGCGTGCGGACAATGTCTATGGACACGGAACACTTTATGACATGAACGTTATAGATTCAGCGCTTGCTACCCAAATTGTGATTTGTGATCTAATAATTTTAGTTCATTCATTTTTAATTTCAAAGATTTTACATTTTTGTGAGTGTTTTTTTTCCGTTAGAACAGTCATCACTGGTTTCGGAAAATCGTAGTTAAAACATCGCACGATAAACATCCCACGGGCAAAGCTATATATGTTCGAACCTCAGTTTGAGCTGTTCTATTCTTTGAAAAAAAGAATATTTTGATATTTCCTGTGTCGGTTAGCTCAATTGGTATACCTTGCAGAACGCGTTTGGAGCTTATCAGCATCGCGCTTGATCGCGCCTCGCAGAAAAGGTTACTTGCAATTTCACGCGAAAGGGTAGTTATATATGAGATGTATGATGGGGTGCCTCGTCTGTGAAAAGGTGGTTAACGAAAATGCTTATCAAAAGTCCATTTTCCTTCACTCATCTGGTTCATGTACAGAAAAAAAAATGAAATTGTATCATTTTTTATGCCTAAACCTTCATCGATTGGAACTAGTGTCTGCACAAGATGTCGTCGGTTCGTCATTTGGGCTTGATACTTTCACGCTTTTCTCTTCATTCAAACATAGGTTTCTTAATTGTTTTGAGTAGCGGTAGGCATGGCTTGTGGGTATATTGCGTAAAAAGGCAAAGATTTTTTTATTACAATTTGGTCTCACCTTCTCAGGGCAGCTGCCACTCACGCTACAGCTGATAGCACGAACTATTCGATACTTCCTTTTTTTCAAATATTGATTTTACTACTGAAAATGGATTTTTGGAAAGATATGATATCTTGTCCTGTTAGGTTACTATGCTGGCCTACTCTGTTATTACACCATGGGCTCAGTGGTGGGGGACATGGTTAGGATTCTTGGAACAGATATGATCTTTCCTGTTAGGCTTAGCCTACCTCCAAAAGTTAGTACCGCTGGGTTGAGTGTGTGAGCGGATGGATTCATGAGCCGCACTGGCGAGGACTACGCGAACTGCGCATTTTAAACTCTGCAATCGTTACTGTCTTAAGCACTCCACTAGCGCACCATCGAAGCGCCCAAAGACCAAGAAATAATAGTGCCCCTCGAATCATTTTCAAAAACTTGAAGTGCACGTTACTATGGTTACCTTAGTAGTTAAAAAATGCATTGACCGGTTTTGTCATTCAAGGTGGCCTCGTTAAAGTGTTCCTTCTGTATGTGACGAACCGCTGCCTCCCGGCCTTCAGAGCGGGAAATCTGCGGTCCATGAAACAAAAAAGATTCTGAGCTGACTACGCATAAGGAGTCGTGCCTATCCAAAGTAATATCTATTACCTCTATTTGAGTGGAACACCCCTGTACAATAAACGGCCAACTTCGTTGAGGCCCAATGTCAGCTTTGTTGATGCAAAGATATCACATATTTCGGTTTCGGGCGAGCTTAAGCAAAGTTACTCTCACTCACTAACTGGGTTGAATGGAAGTGGATCATGGATAAACTTAATCCGGTAATTAGTCAGAGACCTGTTAACCCGCGAGATCCTTCAAACATGCTGGTAAGGTATCAATTCGAATGTAATAACTATGTGCTAATCTTTGGAATTGATAGTACAAGCTGAGAACATAAGTTTTACTTTTCTGATTTGTTCGAGTAAAAACACAAACCCACAAAGCACATGCCTTTGCGCGGCCCAACTGATAATCGCGTTATGTCCAAAATAAAAGAAAAAAAGAGGGAATTACCTTTCCTGCATCGTCTGTCTCTCAGATGCTTGAAAATTTATAATAATGAGGTACTTACGACAACAAAATGGTCAGCAGCAATATTCAACCATTCGGCGTAGTTATTTTCTAAGTGTGGTATTAATTTGATGTTTGTAATCAATAAAAATATAAATAATAATATCTATTAATTAGTCTTATCGCTTGTTTTCCATAAAAAATCTGTAATGTTTAATATTTTTAAAATTTAACGGAATAGTATTATTCGAGTTTCTCAAATTATTTGTGTCTGGGTCTTGAACGTGAACCATTTTGGGGCTTTTACATACTAATAAATGATTGGTGCTAAATATAAAATTTGACTGTGTGGTCAGTTGTTGTGTCTATAGATTCACTAGACAAACGTGGCTTGCTAAGTAGAGGCACGCTTGGACGCAAAGATCAAAGTATCGAATCCTATCGATCCATCGGGTCAATGCGCATCGCCCATATACTCGACTGAGCCAGCGAACACGAAGCCGAAAACGTCTTTTTTATAGCTTGATTAGTAAAAACACACTTATGAATAGTGATGATGAGACAACTTACCAACGTTGTTTCAACTACCGGTCCACTACAATTGAGTTCTTTACTATATTCGATTCGCAGCAAAGCATTTGACCAGCCAATATTAATCCTGTAGCATCTGGCAGATGTGTCGACGTCACTAAAATATTCCTCGCAGATTTAACCCACTTCGAATTCCTAATTACAAAGAGAATAATTTTTATCATATGTTTTTTTTTTTTAACTAAAATAAAAAATTATAACAATATAACACTTGTGGTTAATTACCGCGGCAATTCTGGATGCAATAATCAATGGTAACGAGCTGGACCCGGATACGTATTACGTGAGTATTGGACCTGTGACTATGGAAGCGCGGTGCTTTATGATGCGTCGTCGTGTTTCGCGCGTTTTTGCAGTCGGTCCATCTGTTCTGGCGGGGGTACATAAAAACATAATATATAAAACAGGCAGGAATATTCAGCAGATTTGCCCGTGACTGTAGGTACCGCGATTTCGCAAAATATTCCTAACTTAATTCCTGCGGTACTTTATGCTGGGCCGACGAGTCGTAAGAGGAGAGGCGTAAGTGAGAATATAAATGTTTGGTGGTTGTTACCATCGTCCCAGTGAAGGGTCTCTACCTTCATACCCATTTTCCCACTGTCGCTTAAGATTTCGATTGTGGGATTTGTTGCCTGTATTTTTGAGATGCAGTTTGAATGAGGTATAAATCTTTTTACTAGCATCTTTGCTATTAAAGTGGTCGGTATACTTGGTTCCCTCTTAGGAGCCGACACTTCCGGGCCTGGCTCAGAGTGACAATGATCCAATAACACAGAGAAAACATGTCCTAAGTTTGTATCTGTGACGGTATTGTGTTTATAGTCTTTTGGGGACACTTCGCCCAATTGCTCAAGGAGCGCATATGATCATTTCAATTGCTCAACAACGATTAATGGTCTAAAATTCTCACTCTATAAGTGTCTGAATTGGCTATCGCATTTTCCAGACTACTGTCACTATAGCAAATTTAAAGTGCCCTGCTGGACGGGTGCTGCGCTTTTAGAAAATCGTTAATCGTTAATTCCTGCTGGTGTCCTAAGAGCGACGACATAAGCAATGCGAAACGAATAGACGGGCCCCCCCCCCGATTCATTCCCACGGTTTTGATTGGGGCTCAGGGGTAAATAAACCAGATACGTACTCGAAGCGTTATTCCAACACGCCCTTACCCCGATTGGAGCTCAACGCCGTACTACTAGCAATGTACATAGCTCTTTCGCTGCTTATGTTGCCATATTGATATTCGTCGCTTCGGAAGACTAGGCCTGCGGCATAGTCTCGAATCATTAGGTAATTTAACTCACGATTCGTACGTTTGTTTTCCGAAGGCGGATCGAATCTCGAGTCTAACATAATATCCTATATTTTAACTTATTACTCATTATTGTCTACAGGGATGATATCATTGGTGCATTCAATCTTACCAAACATACAAATATTAGCAGTAAAGCTCTGCGACTTGAGAAAGCTATGTATCTTTTTAAAAGGTACCGCTCCAGTTCCCTAACGATCAAAATTTTTTTATTTTAACGCGACGATATAGCAGTCGATTATCCAACTTTCATTTTAGCAATGGTTTGTTGTTTTGCAAGAATTGACCGTGACTTGTAGGAGGATACCGCGATTTGACATATTCCTATACTTAAAAAAAATTTTTTTTTTACCTGCGTGTCAGTTAAGAGGCAGCTGCAGTAGATGAAAGCAAAAGAAAATGGCTAGAGGTGGTTTTACCCATCGTCCATGGGTAGATTCTACGTAATCCCCCTTTTCCATGTTCGATTACAGTTTCGTTTGGGATTCTGTTTCCGTTTAGAGTGCAGTTGCTGTTGGGTACTTATTTACGGGCAATTCTGCAATAAAACAAAAAACATTATGCTACAAATGACAGCTGGAATTCGTCTGTTTTCTCGTGGTCGTAAAGATAATACTACACACACAATGGTTTTATGTGTGTCTCCGCTGCCCGCCATCTTGCCCCTTTTACTTCCTCACACACTCTCACGGCGGTCGACCGCTTCATTTCTTGTCCCTTGGATCTTTATAATAAAACTATATGAATCCTTTCCCGTTTTGCTCAAAGGCCTGAACACAGTGCCGGAAAAGAGAACTGATTTTTAGAGTGCAACGTAGGCGACGTGAAACTCTCATGGGATTCATAGTTTTCACGCGTTTGTAAAGAGAATAGAACAACATGGATATGGTTGGCACGGAAAAGTATGGTCCATAGCCTCATGACACACTGATAAACCAATACTTTTCAGGGAATAATAATTAGATTGCTTGGACAGCTAAAACCCTATCAAAAATCAAAATTGCCCGTGTCAGCCAGGTAAATTATTATTTTATGGAATTGTAGTCCGCACTTTTGGCTTAGGGCCAAAAAAAACACGCGCGCTTTTGGGCCATACAGGAGATAAAAATTCGAGCGCACAATCCAATGGTCAATAGAGCTACCATACACGTTTAAACATGGTTCATTAAAAAATTCATCTCCATGCATATCGTTTGTTCCAAGTGTTATATATTTATGATATAGCAGCGGTACTAATAGTAAATCGCTAGCTTTTTCAACTATTTTAAGTTCATTGGAATTCCCGACTGTAAAATGAGATAGATATATATGAAGTGAAGAACGATCTGCGCCGCAAATTGTGTAAAATGACCCAAACACGCGTTGAAACACAAAAGCTAAAATAGTCATCTGAAAGCCGACTAAAGTTAAGAGTGTCAGATCGCACACGAGTTGGAAGCGTAACCTGGCTGAAAGAAGAATTTCGATTCTCGTTAAAACCTGAGCTAAAAAAGTGTCACTCACCCGGCCTTATCTCGTTTCATCAATGGAATTGTGCTCTACATAACATATTTTTTTTTTAAAACCTTTTTTTCAGTCAATATATTTCTTCATACATGTCACATATCACATTGAACGCCAGTCTGGCAACTACATTCGTATTATTCCATGATGTTTATTGGTTACGTCCCAAGCATAAACATGAAATGCACCTAACGACCATTACTTCCGATATCTTGAAAAACAAAACAGATGACATACATGCTATTTAAACATCAATGTAAACTAAAACGAGTGTCACCCACGCCGAGGTTTATGCTCTTATGTGAGGTATGAAGCCATGATGGTTCGCGCCGAACCAGCGCGGTCTCATCCCAGTGGATATAGTACTTGAGACAAAAATCAGTTTTTTGCGCGACTGGAATTCCTCCATGCTCAATGAGCCTGCTTCATGATCTCAACAGTTTTTAATTTTGTCCCAGCTTGGCTAACCATAGTAGTTGTCAGGCCGGAGCATATTCGCTGATCCCATACTTATCAACAGCCATGCTTGAACAAAATTTAGATAAAATTTTAATCAGTCGCACTGTTTTAATCTAATTTGCGGGAATCCAAATGCCGGCACTCATGTTTCAAAACTGTAACACAAACATAATGAATACGCAATGCTATTGTAATCGCCCACATTATTCTATCATTCAATCTCCATTAAATTAATCTACGCTAATCTACATACTCGAATCTTTTCTTCGCGGCGTATACGCAAACTTCCGTACTCTTCCTTCTGTTCCTGAGCACATCCATTTTGCGTAAGACTAATACAGCTTGGGAAAGTAACGCTCGCACCATCTGCCCAACTCATGAAGGAGCAGAGAATGGTAAATATTTTATAATACAAAGAAACTCAAGTAAGTGTGTTTTTATGTCTATGGCCATGCTTGTGCCTGGCGCCGGGGCGGTTTTTATTTTTGGAGTGTGCCGGTTTTTTTTTTTTTCCATAAAAACCAAAGAATCTGCCGAGTCGTTGGTCGCGATGCGATGGTTGCAATCTGTGTTCTGTATTTGTGGATATACGACAATGCATGCGTGCACCTCCTTAAGTGTCACAAGAACTAACCATTGGTCTTGGTTTGCCACAATAGTATTAAAATACTGCGTGATGTCAGCCTGCCTCGAATTTGCGCCGAATGTCACTCCGCTACTATATCTTAACACAGTTCTAATGCTGCTGCGCTCGAAGTTTTTCCAGATCACTTGGTCTAACAACGAGATTAACAACCGAAGAATCAAGCAACGACGGATCAGGCAACGATTGGAATCAAACAACCGATGGATCAACAACGAATGGTTCAACAACGGTGCATCAACAACGTACTGGATGCTCAACTCAACAAATCACTGGATAACGCAACAACGGCGGTCGGCGACAATTCGCAAACTTTCAACCAATGGCTCGAATCGAAAGTCTAATTACAGGATTTGACGACCGGACAATGAAAAAAACGACACTTGGATGTAAATGCGGAAAAAATAATACCATAATTTGAATGTAAGGTTTCTCTCTATCTTCCTTCTGGCATGTTCGAGCCTGGCGCCGGGTCTTTTCACGTCATGTTGTCTATGTCGTGCACATAGAATTTCAATTTGATGACATGGTTAGTTATGAATACGGTTTGCATTCTTCATGGAATTTGACCGGCTTAGCACAAAATGCATGCAACCCTTTTGATGTCGCACGATAAGTCTAACTATGTCTTGGTGACGGCCAGGTAGTTGAGTGAAATTTGATGCAGCCAGATTCGCAAATCGTCAAAAATTTTAAAAAAACAGTTTTTAAATGCGTCTGCTGAGATTTTTCCCAGATCACTTGGGTCCAACCAAACATGGATCAAACACACATGGACCAACAACCGTGGACCAACAACGTTGAAACCAACCAACCGTGGGACCAACAACGTGGACAAACAAGCGGGGGGACCAACAACCGGTGGACCAACAACCGTGGACCAACAACGTGGAACCAACAAGCTCTGGACAAAATATACATTTTGGATCAAACAACCCTGGACAATACAACCTGTGATGGATCAACAACTCGTAGGCACGCAACACCGTAATCCTGGGGTACCAACACCCGTGGAGCTAAACAAAATACCCGGTGAATTTCTTTTATTATTATGGGGGGCTGGGGTTTTGGTTTTTTTTTCATTTTTGAAACATAATAATCACACATATTATCTCTAGTTATTTTCCTAGAACTCTGTAGCTGCGCGAATGATGGGACCTCGATAGTACAACGGCATAACATGATCAACACACCACACACTCACACAACCACCACGCACAAAAATATACCAACTGCCCCAATAGGGATACGCGCGGCTGTTACTTAAATTTCTAGACAGGTCTGTAGGGAGATTATTAGTGTGACTTTATGTTGACTATAAATACGCGATGTCAGAACTCTACCGTAAATCATGCAACGGCCAGGCACAGTCTGGTTTTCCAGTCGGCAGAAGAAAAAAATTCATAATCAGTCCGTACTAACCTGTAAATTTTATGATTCTTGTATTAATTGTGTCAACTAACTGTCTGGATAATTTCTGTCTGGGAAGTTATTACCCTCTATGTTCGGTCTGCTGGAAACTCGGCTCCAACTTCGATTTTGATCTATATGTCTACAAGGAATTCATATGTTTAATCAACAATTCTCAAATTGCCCTATTTGGAATTTCAATTTAAAAATGATAGTATTTTTAATCTTCGCGTTGATTTACAAATGCTTTTATAATACCGCCCTGGTTTGCAGCCACCTATTCAAGCGGCACATTTTTAACCAGTCGAAGCCATGTTGCTCGCTGATGTGGGCACAATATGTCGTATTCCGATTTTCGATGGCACATTCACGCCGCCGAGCGTTAGAATATAAATAGATCCGGAACGCATGCAATGTTTTACGTCGTCCGCTCAAATTTGCGTCTAACGTTACGGCATGTTAAGCTTTCACCTCTCGACGTCCTACGCAAAACGTTGCTAATATACCCTCTGAATACATGTCAGTTGTGCAGTAAAAAGCCTTTTGGAGTTTGCCAGAATGCTTTAAAAGCAACTTGTGAGGTTATAATCGGAACGGAGAATTCTGTATTTGTCCTGATCGTTGATTTTGCTATGTGCGATTCTACGACAAATTTAAACCGTGTTTTTTAGTGTTCCTAGCTACGGGTCGCCTATTGAACGACACTAGATAAGTCTTTAGAGCCTGCATGGTGTGCCTATGGCAGTATTAATTGGTGGAGTTTGCTAATGGTAGTATTGTGGGCGGGAGGGGAAAAACTTTATTGAAAAACGCAATTGAGTTCTTACTTCTCGTGCAATTGTTCGCTGCGCCTTGCTGTTTCGGGCGTGTGTTGCAGTGTTCATATCTACAGGCTCACTATTATCGCCCAAATATAAAAATTCGATTTTTATTTTAAACAGCACTTTGTGCGTTTTCCGTGAGGTGGTAATAAAGATATTTGTGTGTTGGTATTTATCATTTTTTTTTTATATATTTGCATTTTAATAAAATGCATTTAATATGCCAATTGCGTTTAATTAGCAGTATACTATGCAAGTGGATGGGATAGAAAGTATTTTTACAGGACTAAAATGATAGGAACAGCCATGATCCCATACTGCGTATTGGCTAATTTGCGGGCTTTGTCCTGTACGTATTCGTGGGTGATTCAAAAAAATGCCTATAAAGAACGTTAATAAACCATCTGTAAGTGGTATATTTTGAATTGAAATAAAATTCGCGCGTTCTGGTACTGTATGCTGAATAAATGAATAAAAAACCAAAACGTCACTCTCGCACGGAAAAAATGGCAGTTATACCATTGTTTGCAGTGAACCATGTGAATTAATCTGTCTCGGTTCTCCTATATTGTATTATACTGATGGAAATAATAAAGCAAACGCTCTGTGCACTCGAATATATTGGTCAGCTCGACCATTCTTTTGCAGGACACAACAATTGTGGGCCCACATCTACGTGAGATAGATTCTGCAGTACCCGCTATCCAACTCAGTCATTGCTGTTGATATGTTTCTAACTCTCAAGATTCTATAGCTAAAGCTCCCCTAAATGAGCAGAGATGACTAATAATCAAAGCATATTTAGGCGTCTTATATTTAGTTCTCTCTGATCCGTTGTCTGTCTGCACATTTACATTCACTTGGTCCGACTCTTTAATAGTTCTAAGATATTTTGTGTTTTTTATGTCCTAGTTAAACGTAGGTTAACACTCATTGTAATATTATTGTTAATATAAGCTAAATTTTGCTTTCACAAAAGTTTGATATCATTCCAGATTTTTTAGGAAAAGAAAGTAATTTGGCAAGCTCTTCATAATGAATTCTTATCGTTTGTGTCAAGCATGGGAAGCTGATGTACTGCCGATCTTTAATGATGCTTACTCTACATCTTCTGGAAATTATGCTAATATTTCTATTTTATATGAGCTCATGTTGGAGTTAACAAATCGGCGTCAAACTTTCAGATGTTATGTTTCAGAAATCATTATGTGAAAGTTTCGTAAAAATTCCGCAATAAAAACAATAAAAGAGGGAACAACAAATCCTTCACAAAGTCCACTACACGACTAGAGAACAAATTGCAGCTAAAATTGTCGATCCTTAACATAATGTCTGTTACTTAGAGAAATTAAAATAAATTCGACTCTTTTTGGCTGAAAATTTAATTTTTCGAAATATAAAAATTACTCTCCAAATTTAGACAGTTATAACTTTACTTCATTTTTTCTACAGACGTACAAGATCCTTCTCTACAAATCGAAATTGCAGGAATACCAAACATTAAGTACTTACATAAAGAGGCGTACGGTGTTTTTGGTTATTTCAAATATATAAATATAGTAAAATATGTAATGTTTTCAGCTCAACGTTCTTCTCTCAAAATCATCAACGGTTTAGGGTATCAAAGGTCCTTAATCTTAAATTGCTGGCTTAAGTTTTTTTTCGTCAAATCTGAATCGAGAATTCTATATGGACAATCTTTTTAAGGCGCCCATACCGTACACTTAATCGTCGGAACTTCTAAATGTTTTCTCCTACCCCGAAACAGTTTTTTGATTTTGTCAATTAGATTGAGGATATTGGTTAAAATTAATTCACAACTTGACTAGAACCCCCAGTTTTTAGAGTCTTTTATCTAGGACTTTTATTTATGAATGTTGCTTATCACCCCGTACCACCAGTAGTTTATAACCGCTCTTTGTTATGGCTAGAAAGTAAGGTTAACTTGAATCTAACATTCAAAAGAGGGTGGTCTAACTACTGAACACTGTGTTGAGTACGATAGGTAGCAGGACTTAAAATATACGTTAGGTCTTCTTCATACAACGCATTGACGAATCAAACCAGATTATATTTATTTCACGATCGTAAGGAGGCGTCACTACACCATTATCCAATTAAGTTATTCTATTAAAACATGGCAACCTCTCAACATACACTTCACAGCAGAAAGCAACCCAAAATAGAACTGGTATAACTGCCAGCGGTTATTGTCATCTTATAATGTCGCTCGGCTAATTTTAGTCGCATTTTGCTACCTCGCGAGGAAATACTTCAGAAAGCTCAATCCCAAGGCCTTGTAAAAATATGATTCTACGTCTCTAATGGAATTTTTACAAAAGTGATCAGTTCCTACATCTTCATTTTTATCTTGATTTATATAAATTTAAAGCGCGGGATATGAAAGTTTGCGGATATTCTAGGTCCAGACAGACATCACTCCAGCTTTACAAAACATAAAAATGTTTTCCTTCCCTAATTCGAGATTCTCGTTTCCATGATTAGGCGCGGCAGAGCAAAACGCGAGACATGAGTAATGAAAAGCTTGTGTGGAGGTTAAAAATTGGCTCGCCTAAGGGACAGTGATTGACACATTCTCATAGTAAAAAGAACACCTTTGTGTTTAGAACGTGCCCATGTATTATATCAGGAAAGCAAAAATTATTATATGAGAAAACTCTACCTGCTTCAAGCTGTTCACGTAAACGATTATGCGCCACGATTTTCTCGTGGTATGCAAATTTCCTAGATCTATGTATGGCTATCCACGCAGAATCACTATTTTTGCTTAATTTCGCACTAAATAGGGTAAACAACACTTTTGAAGAGGATTCTCAGCATTTAGATCTTTCTTCTTCTCTATTATTTCTAAATCCAATTTTTTCAAAATTACTTGTAAAAAATCTCTTGATAGTGGTCATCTGCAGCATTAAACATTCTGGCCTACAAAAGAAGATATATAATAGGTTGAAAGCCGCAAACAATTTTTGAAAGAGGGTAGATTCAAAGTGCTAAAAAAAACTTGCAAAACTAGATTCTGTGACGCAGCTGTAAGACTACCCTCGGAATACATATTTTCATAATAATATTTCTCTGTTGACAGCATCATATCTGACTGTTTTCAGTGCTTTATATAGAACCTCTCCTACCTGAACAATGAAGACACATGGAAGCAAATAACAGTTACTCCTACAGATTCATGTCCCGATTTTAGAGCTAGAAGTTCCAACAGAAAGACAATAGCTCTATCACTAATAATGTTTCCTGATTATTTAGCTGGAGCGCCGAAACTCAAAAATATTTTGCATTCTGAAACTGGAGCAGAACATTACACATGCGCTGCCAAAAAGTGTTTTTTCCTTCGTGATAATAACTTCTTGGTGATCATGCGACTCTGCGTTGTTGTTTTAGACTATTTCGTTTGAGAATCATTCTCCTGATGGAAAGACGCCGGCCGAAGTGGCGCGACTCCATCAGTATTCTCCTTAATTGGTAAATAAAAACTCATTTGGCATGCTCGTTAGTCTCTTAATCACTAGTTTCTTCATCTGAAATCTCGCTGCTGAGGCAAGGCCCGGAGGAAGTGCCTGAATGGAATCAACTAAAGGAGCCCTATCTTTAATAGCAGTTGTGCATATCCAAAACGTGATGTAATCAGACTGATGAGATGGAATGTGAAAAGTCCTTGAAAACTATTATGCGAGCTCCATCGGAAAGCATCATTTCTTGTTTTATAATTAATTTTATTAAAACACGCATTGTACCTTCTGTCTGTAAGAAGAAGGCTTTGAAATGTCTTGGATAAAACTACATACCACACTTGAGAAATTACTGTATAGTATGTAGTACCCTACAATCTGCACTCTAGAACGGAAAAGCGATCCCAAACGCGAATCCGACCGCCCTGTCTGACCCCGAAGCGGTTGGTGTAACCGCCCTACCGCTTCTGATCTTTTTCTTCATTTCTTATTCTTCCTTTCTTGTTGACAACCGCTGGGACCAGTCTCGTTATGCCACCATTCTAAACGTCTCGTACACTACAGCTCGATAATGCGAATAAAAATTGACATCCTCACTTTGACCAGTCATGCGCCTGACTTAAGTGGGTTTCGTCTCACTGTCAGCAAACTGCTACTTTTTTCATATCTTTACAAAAGTATCATTAATTTCGCGTCTTTAATATCCGAACCTTGCACTATGCTGTGCGGTTATTTACATATTTTAAACCTGTCGACAATCGGATTTTTTTCCGCGAAGTAATTGATTCCCGATATGGTTCCCAAGATTGCCAGGAACTTTTCGTTTTTTCCCAGAATGTTGGAATTTCTCCACATATATTTTGTTTTATTAAGATAATGGCATCGTTTCGTCTAATATGAAATTAAATCGTTCGCAAACTTCTATGAACTTCGCACCTAACGTAAATAGATTGCGTAAAGAATAAACTCGAGTGCTCTCACCTTTCGTCCAAATACACTTTTCAAGCCTTATCTCAATTATACACATCTAAATACCACATGGTGTGGTTCATTCATCAGCATCAGAAGCCAAATTTGTCCTTGACTCCTTAATGATTTTCCATTCCCAGGCGTTTTCCATCTGGTCAAAAAATGTAAGAATGCATGTTAAACTTTAGTTAAATTACAATTTGTATAATGAATAAATGGGCAATATATCATTCATCATTGTTCATCAAATAAATTTTCACTTCGTATGCGGAAATTTATATATTTAAATTTTAAAGTTGTTGCGATTAATGCAGATTATTTTGTCTTTTTATTTCTTAAAAATATGATTGGCAATTAATCTTTTTTTTGGACAATTTACACAATCTGGACCTATTTATATGTCATTGGCAAGTTTGTAACTATATCGACCAAAACGTTGCAAACGCTCAATAAAAATAAATATCGAATTTCGGAAAAAAAAATTTTCCCAAAACAGAAAAACGCAACGAAAGTTTTTTTTCACTGTTTCATCAGACTACTTTGATCAGGATAGATACTTTCTCTAATAATTAACATAATAATAAAGACATAACTTAGATCGTCGTTATTCCTTGACTTTGAAACGTTTTAATATCTAGAAGATTCATTGATTTCCGAAACTCCTCAGGCCAGATGATCTATGTCTTCTTGTACGACGGAACATTGTCCAAGATATTTTGGCCCACTGAAATTAACTATTAAGAGGAAGGATTTTTCTTTTTAGTTTTTTGTGTTTGGACATAGAAAAACTGTTTTTTTTCAATTAGCATCAATTACTCTCAACCACTCATCTTAACTCATTTCAAACATGCGTGATTGATCTAGTTTTCGAGCGTTTGAATAGTCACTCCAATGGTGTTCAGACGGAGGGACTCCCACTCGTTCTCTAAACAGCTGGAAAGGCAAATAGTCTTCTAACCATTGGACGATGTTCTTGTGTGGGACACATTTGAGTTAAGCAATGTCATCGTGTCGGGCCAACTGCTCGACTGCTTTCCAAATAAACCAATTTAACCTTTTCGAAGCCTCTAGTCTATTTGAATCCAACCTAGTGTTTCAGACGGGTAGCCAAGCACAATTTATCTTCATTTCGCCAGTTGTAGGAAAAGAAACTTGCAATTAACATATCCGAATCTAGATGTATGTTTCTGTGGGACGCTCTCGTGTGTGGTTGAAGCAAACGCATTGGGCTTTAGCTTTATTAAAGGAAGTAATCTTACTAATGAGCGTCTCATAATACACCTTGCTCAAAATTGCCACATTTCTAACTTCATAAGTGTTTATTTGTCTTCTAAAGCGGTTTTTGACTTGATTTTCTATTTGCACTTCTTTTTATTATAACTCTATTTAAGGTTTATGTTGATATTGATATGGTATTTTAAGCTTATTTACATTAATTTTTTTTTTTCTACATGTTAAAACTGGCTAATTGCTTTCTCATAAGTTAGTCTTATATTGTATATTTTTTTCTTTGTCTTTGTCACTCGTATATTTGATTTGCTATTTTACTATTAATTAACAGCTATGTATAAATTAAAAAAAAAATCACATGTTGGCAAAATGGTTGCCTAGGCCATTCTTTGTTATGGGGGGGGGGGGGCCAAATTGTTTGCATGAAGAGAGAAGACAAGGAACATTTTTTGTGCGCAATATATATCCCCGTTTACTGCGACGTTCCTTCCGTTAAGTATGAATCACTGATGAATCGCAGCGCGCCAAGGTGCGGTCCTTCTGTGGGTTTAGGTTTGTCAAATTTAATTCCCGAATTGGAACAGTGCGAATTTAATTTTCTTTCTTCGTTCCTCCAATAAAAAGTATTGAATTCCCATCATCGTAAATAGTTCATAATTATAAGCCTATCATAATTGTGGCGCAGTTAAAAAATTCGGGTTCCAGTTCCGAAAAATCGACTTGTGGATCCTTGCCCACCAGTTCAACCCAAATTAAAAGGTTAAGTAGGGCTTGCCAAACTGGAAAGGTATATCATTTCCATAAACACTAACCTGCTGTCAACATATAAGTAGCCAGATGGTACGAGCCTTGTTGAGGATGATCTAATCAAATGAGCGTTAAAAATAGTAATTCAGATAAACGCAACTATAAATTCAATTCAGCTTCAATAATAATGTAAAACGTTTTCATCGACTCAGATGTTAATTCTCCAAATAAATCTTCAGTACTTAAGGCTCATAATTCATGATTACAATTAGTGCGATCACGAGTATAGGATGATTAATTGCTGTTCTTGAATTCGATCTAAAAAAGAAAGTTGAGAGGGATTTTTTGCGCGCCCATTCTCAGAATTATAAATTCCTTCACTGGATAGTTGGTTACCATATACTGCATTTCCAGCTTTTTCTAACTTATTCTTAATTTCTGTGTTTCACAAATCTCAAAATTAAACTTTATTAAAATTGAAAACAAAACTGATGAATAAGAACAAGTAAAATTTTGACATGTCCAATCGCTGCTAAAATTTCAATGAACTCATACCTCATTTAACTTATTAGAGAATTTGGAGAGACTATACAAAAATATCGGTATAGTTATTTTTGCAAAATCACATTTCCAAGTGCTAAAAATCTGACTATAATTACCTAAATGCCGTCTTGTTTCGACCACACTTGACTAGAATAGAGGAGAATTTTCCGCGGCTGGTTTATTTTTTTATTTTTTTTTGTAAAAAATAAGTTTTAGCCTAAAAAAGGATCGTTTTAGGACTCCATAAATGCTAATCCCCCTTTTTACCATTTTTACCGCAGCACACTCTTTTTTGTAAGTTTTTAATACTCTAAGTGCACAGATAGGATTCTTCATTTTACATGGAATGACGGATTATATGCTCAAACAAATCATTTCGGCGATGAGCTGTATCCTGATTAAAAATGGTAGTTACTAATCCACAATACTTAATGATTTATTACAAATGAAAGGAAAAGTTTGTACGTTACCTTTGATCATCCAAACACAAGTAACGTGCTATGATGGTCTACTATTTTCACCAACGTGTGAATATCTGTTATAACACTTTTCTCAGCTTACTCTTCTATACTTCCTCCTCATAGTTAATACCTGAATCAGTCTGGTGAAACTGTAAACTGTGTTTCCTGTTTGCTTGTTTGTGTTATGAATGAGGTAACTCAATCTGACAACTTATGCTTAAAGGAAATTTGAAACTCGATAAGTTTTTGAACGTACGTTTTTTATTATTTCAAATGGCATACTTGGTTGTTCAGTTCATTGCTCTCTCGCCCTACAGCAAATCGACTTTTTTGTTAGTATTATTACATTGTTGTTTCACTGTGAGAAACATATGCAGTAATAGGTATGTATCGTCTTTTAAAGTAGTTTAAAAGCTTGAGTCACGAAGACGGATCGCGTTGCCACAGGACCGCTCTCCTGTTGACATCGTTCTTGACAAACTAGAATTGTTGTTGTTTGGGGTCGAAATCAGTCACTAAACACTGATATCGGGTACTTGGCAACAAAATTGTCTTTAGGTAGCATAGATAGAACTCTTTTAATTCGCATTGTGAATCTCGGAAGGTAATATGGGCAGAGTTTTCACTTTCTACTAGAGCGTAATAATAAAGTAAGTTTCTGGTTGATCAATAACTAGGCACTACATTCACGTATTTGCCAAAAAAGCAATAAAGTTAAAATTTTCCAACAGCATTGACTCACAATATTCATGTTTGTTTTTTAGGTTTCCTGCATTTTTACGCGTATGTTTTTCTTTTGTATCCTTGGGTGTAAAAGGCTATGCAATAAAACGCAGGAATAATAACAAAAAATGAAATCATGCAAGCAACCAAGAGGCGTCAAATTTTCAATATACCTTAAAAACCTGCCGGGTGTTTTAGAGAAGTTTCGGCATCGGCTTTAAATATTCGAATGCTAAAGAATATTTATAGAACGTTTGCAAATATTTACAATTAATTTTTTTTTTTCATTTTTTTAATTCTTCGTCTTCTTAATATAATTACCATGTAATTTCCCTTAATTCCCATTTAACATAAATTCGATATCGGAAGTGAAAACCTTGTATTGTTATTTCTTACACAAGCTTCCAAATATCTATATCGATACTTGGCATTTTATATTAAACAGTATGCTTTATGT
>OZ023140.1:9585347-9596161 GCA_963675895.2 Styela plicata
TACTATTATAACTTGTTCCCAATGTGAATATGAAGAAATACATGGTTTACAGCGTATTCTCAATTCACACTGGGAGCAACAATTTTCATATTTTAACGACGAAATATAATCGATTTTGGTCAAATTTGACCAAAATCGATTGCATTTCGTCGTTAAAACTAAAATTCGAGTTCACTTAACAAGTTTTTGTTCCCATTAATGATTCACGACTGATTCGAATAAATCGAATCGAATCGAATTCCCCAGCCCTATGGACATGATTGGCAGAGAAACTGTAAACATGAGTAACGTGAACCATAATGCACTGGCAATGTGTGAATCACCTCACCCGGATTCGAACTTAGAGATGCAGAATCCGATTTAGATTTGGGCTCAGAGTGCGTTCCTAAGATTTTTTTAACCATTGAGCTGAACGGGCATCTGATTATACCTTGAATGTATCATAGGATTGCAAAGCGACGATTACACATCAAGAAATGAGAAAGTCACGTGATTCCGGAAATGTCGATTGTTACGTCGAATGCATTGCGTCAGAGTCAATTGATGATGTCATAACACGCTTGACGACTTGAAGAAGTGTCAAATTTGAAGTTTGAAATGATCCCCGTTCTCAAAGGTAGGAGTCAGTCTGAGAAAAAATGAGGTTGAATTTCATAATCATCCTGCAGGGGAGGAAAGCGGAGAATACGGCTTGAGCTATGTCGAAATCATGACCAATCCGACCTGGGTGAAAAAACTCGCAAAAATTTTTTTTGGGAAATAGAGTTTTATTGTATATAAACGTAAATCAATCGAAAGATCGCCCTGGAAGTGGGATGGGATGGGTATTTCGTGGCCTGAAACGAGTTGATTCAAAGAATTTGGTGAAAATTTTGAGATTTCAAACGATTTAAGTCCTTTAAATAGTCATTATACATTTTTTTTCGGTCGGCGATGATTGCATGACCCCATGCCTTCCTAAATACGCAAGTCGAGGGGTATGAAGGGTGCAGTAATTTGTTCCACCAATCCAACTTTTTTTACGCTATTTTAAACATATGAAATAACAAATGCGTAGACTAAAGGAATCCACAGTTAGGTCATAGATTTTATGTTTTCTCATATTTCAGGTCCGCACCCAGACACTATTGCCTGGTTTCCGAGATGTTTGGCTGACCTGGACAACTGCAGCGGGAATGTGATTTTGTGCGGTGAACTGTTGGACGCCGATCATCCGGTGAGTTTTTTTCTATTGATTTGTAGGTTTTTGTCACATTAGTGTCTCCAGATATACCTTTTAGATACTGCTCCCGATCTTGCCCAATGGGAAGAACCAAATCATTGGATATTTGAATCTGATTTGAATATTTATTTTCGGATTTAATCGAATCGCTGATTAATGTATAAAAAAATAAATAAAAATAGAGTTTTCTTCAGAAAACTTGCACTCGAGAACTTTTTGGTGTCCTTTGTTGAGACAACGCACCACTTTGGGGATAAAAACAACAATACCGTGCATAGGCCGGTATTTTGCTATCAATACGCGAAAAATATTTGCTTGTTTTGATAATATTTTTCTAAAATTCATATACCTCCTCCAGTTCATCCAGTTTCGCCGCCAGTGGCGAGGGGAAAACTATTTACAACTTCTCGCCGACAAGACTCGAACGAGGCCCGCTCGGTGGCTCAGTCGGTTAAGAGTTTGATGCAAATAATACGAAAACCCTAACATACAAAAAAGGAGCGAAATACATATTTGTTCTCATTTTTTTATCTGCTCTAATTTCCAGGGTTCAAGAATGAAGAATATAGAAAGAGAAAGCTTACTTCACAGAAGTTGCTTTGAATTATAAGTAGTGAGTATACTGTCACAAAAATGCAGTAAAATCGCCGTTATTTATTGGTTATTACATGTTTCCAGAATTTGAAACCGCCTTGCTGATGTGACAAATGCCAAGTAAGAGTAAATCGCCGTTGCGTCCCATCAACCAGCCAATAATTGGCCAAAAACATTTATATTGGACGAACATATTTCAATTCGATGCGCTCGCTGGCCTAGTGGTTAAACGTTTTCTTCGCAGGTTGCATACCTCGTGTTCGAGTCCCGCTCATTAATCCGTGCACACCAGTCAACCTAATGAATTGGGTAGGCTAATTCGGAAAAATAATGTCTTCCCAACAACTCTACTCTGTCCGCCTGTTAGTGGCCTCTGTTACAGGGCCTTATCAGGATGATCGCCTCCAGGAAGTGGCTATAAAAATATAATATAGTAAAAGTGTTATATCTCTATGTACCTATGCGCGCGAAAGTTTTACATTTTCTAACTTTTGAAACAAAATGAAAGTCATAATTTCTGGAGTTGGGCATGGTATCACACTAATACGCTAGTGGTGTCATATAGATTGATTGATTGCCACCAAGGATATTAAGCGAATCTAATGGCTCAACGGGTGATGTGCAAACGACGATGTTTTCTTTTTGTCAACTTTTCGAATGTCTATACAGACATTCTTCATCAGGACAATGGGAAAATAAAGTCATGAACTTAAATATGGAAACAGTCGTTTTAAAATGTGCTAGTAAACAAAAATAAGATGCATTACAACTAGAGATGGGCGATCAATTCGAATCACAGATTATTCGAATAAGTCGTGAATCGTTCATGGAACGAAAACTTAGCAGAGCCTACCGGAACCAACTAACGACCATCTAATAGAGAAGAGCTACTGAAAGTTGTAGCACCAGCAACTGCACTCTATGCGGAAAACATCCACAGACGGAACCGAACCGCCATTGTAAAGTACATGTGGTATCTGCCCTGTGTGATGGTAATTCCATCTACCACTTCTCAACATTACACTGTACACCATGTAGTTGCACATTGTAAAAAAGAATCATACGGGCATGTAAAACAACGACAACGCGAGTTTCCCATCCCAATCACATTAGCCGCTTCACCGATTTCCACTGTTCGAAGATCTAATTTAATATTTTAATTTTTTTCAGCGGCGATCCGATCCCGAGGATTGAATACACGAGAGAAGAAACCACAACATGGTGAGATTCTGTACTTTCTTCTTCAAAGCGCGTGAATGTATTTCCCTGTTGATCGCTTTGAGTAAGGGCATTTCGACTAAGGCTGGGCAATTCGATTCGGTGATTCGAATCGATTCGAAGCACAATTTATGCGAATCAATCTTGAATTGTTTTATAAAAACAAAAACTTGCAAAATAAACGACAATTTTCATTTTTAACGACAAAATGCAATCGATTTTGGTCGAATTTGACCAAAATCGAATGTATTTTTTCGTTAAAAAATGAAAATTGTTGCGTTCAGACAAGGATTACGAATCGAAAAAACAGTAAAAATAATAAATTTCTTGATTTTAACAAGGAGACAAGTTGTAAAATAAAAATGGGATATTTGTTATTTACATGAAATTATGATTCGATCCGATTCGAATTCCGAATAGTTCGGTTTTGCCCAGCCCTAACTTCGACCACCAGTAAACGAACGGAGATTGTTTTTGGAGTGTGTAACTCTACCTTTCTACCTTGCATTTGATTTGCATACCTTCACCTTTGGTAAATATGATTGTAAATATTTGAAAAGAAATCAAATTCGGCAAGACTCGATTCGAAATATCCTTTCTTCTATTTTTAGGTCCAAAGTCTTCAGTGAGCTCATGACATTATATCCCACTCATGCGTGCAAAGAACAATTGGAAAATATAGCATTGTTAGAGAAGAATTGCGGATTTAATGGAGACAATGTCCCACAGGTATTAATTGTTATGTCACAGATAAAACAATATTTAGAAAGCTCGGGTAAAATTTGTAGGAAATTTGTAGTTTACTAGGGAATGCTATTGGTCTTAGAGACGTGGACTAACTACCTATCATTCCTCTGTGCCTTTGTTTTTGCGGATCCGTATGCAGTAAGTTTTACACTGCGGGTTGAGTGGTGGGCATGAAGTGATTAGCAGGATTCGTCAGGACTCGAACCCGAGACCTTAAGTCTGCGATGCCAACATCTATTTCTACCCAGTCAGAAATGCTGCCGATTGGAAAAATTCCGTCAAAGCGTGTTTTGTCAAGTATGAGTCACTGAGTCAATGGGTCGATGAGATACGGTCCATCTGTGGCTCATGCTTGGCAAAATGAAATTTCTTATTGGTCGCTCTTATCCCCAATCGGAAAAAATATATTATCAGATCATTAAGTATGTATCACTGAAGGATCGTGTCCACCGCCAACCATGTGCATGTACAGGAAATATCCGTAAACGGTCAGGCAAAATCCTGGAACTTGCACGAGAGATCCTGGTTCACTAAATCGTTAAACCGTATTCCCGGTTTTTTTCTCTCACATGAGATAAAATATTGAATTTCTAATCATCATCATTTAAATTTTTTCTCAATTCACATTCCAGCTTGCCGATGTCTCAGATTTCCTCAAGAATCGCACAGGATTTACACTCAGACCAGTGGCGGATTTCTGAGCCCACGTGACTTTTTGGCGGGACTCGCGCTGAAAGTTTTCAACTGCACGCAATACATGAGGTTGGTGCGATATTTCGTCAGTTTTTCAATGAACTCTGAGAATAAATGTACCGAACATCGCCCCTACTGTGTGCCAATAGAAATGCTCAGATCCGGAAATGTCCCATGTTTTGAAAAGGTGGAACCGCTTCTGTAACACACACAACCAGGCTGGGCAATTCGATTCGGTTATTGGAATCGATTCGAAGCACAATATATTCGAATCAATCGCGAATCATTTACAGGAACAAAAAAGTTGCCAAATGAATCAGAATTTTCATTTTAAGGGCAAAATGCGACTCGATTTTGTCTTTAAAGTAAGAAAACTGTTGCTCTTCGACATGGAGTGTGGATTTAAAAATATAATATAAACTATAAATTCTTGCTTTTCACAATGAAGATATGTCAGTTAATAGTAAAAATGAGATATTTATCATTTACATCGATTTAGAGATTCGATCCAATTCCAAAAAATTATTCGAATCAAATTCAAATTTCGAATGATTCGGTTTTGCCCAGCCCTAATTGGCACTGGTGTAAAAGAATCATTCTTACACACCCTCTCCCATAATGCAATGCTTCAAAAACTATGACCTTTGTTTTTTCCAGCATTCAAGTGATCCACTGTACACCCCGGAACCGGATGTATGCCATGAACTCCTGGGACACGTCCCTCTCTTCGCGGATCACAGTTTTGCTCTGTTCTCTCACGAATTAGGTCTTGCATCCTTGGGCGCATCAGATGCAGATATAAAAAGATTGGCATCGGTGAGTGATAGAAGATCCAGGTTCTGTTTAGCATATGCCAGCGGTGGGTCGAGCTACCGAGAAGCGCCCCTTCTCTGGCTCATATTCGACGAAAGTTCCAATAAATTCAGTCAACCACCTTCCTGTTCTGAAAGTAGCGGATATTTCAATTCACACTCCATGTTTGAAAGCAACAATTTTCATATTTTAACAACAAAATATAATCGATTTTGGTCAAATTTGACCAAAATCGATTTCATTTTATGTTGAAAAATGAAAATCCTAGTTAATTCACCAAGTTTTTGTTCCTATGAACGATTCACAATGGATTCGAATGATTTGTGCTTCGATTCGAATCACATTCATTCGAGGTAACTAACTATGAAAGACTCAATGAATCAAAAGGATTGAAAAATATTCTCTGGTATTTATTGAACTTCTTATTAACAGAGCTTAGGTTTTTACGCCGTGCCTGTTTTTTGGAGATTTTTCGAATTGTTTGCTATGGCCTGTCCGCAAACTTACCGGCAGGGCTGGGCAAATCCAACTCACTTGGAATTCGAATCTGAGTTGGATAGTTTTTTCGAATTGGATCGAATCATAAATTTCATGTAAATAACAAATATCCCATTTTTACTGTTACAACTTGTCTCCATTATGAAAAGAATTCTATATTTAAGAAATTTCTAGTTTATATCACATTTTTAATGCACGTTCTTGTCTAAGAGCAACAATTTTCATATTCTAACGAAAAAATCATATCGATTTTTTTCGAATCGATGCCAAGTTAGTTCATTTAGCAAGTTTTTGTTCCTATAAACGATTCATGATTGACTCAGATAACTTGTTCTTCAAATCGAATCGAATCACCTAGCCCTACCTACCGGAAGGGGGCTCGTACCCTATTGCCGTTGGGCATGTTTATTTATTTTTATTTATATTTAGTTTTTATATACTATTGTGTACTAGTATTATTATTAATTTCACAAAAGTTTACGCACTATTTCAGTGTTACCTTTACACCGTTGAATTCGGACTTTGCAAAGAAAACGGCAAAATCAAGGCTTATGGTGCTGGATTGCTGTCCTGCATCGCTGAGATGAAGGTAAAGATAATAACAAACCTTTCTTTTATATCCGCTTCTTAGTGTGGATCATCCTGTCCAAGACCCAGTAACAGCGGTCACTTATAGGCGGACAGGGTTACAACTGCTGGAAAGATATGATCTTTTCCCGTTCGGCTTAACCTACCCCATGTATTACACCTTGGATTGAGTAGTGGGCATGGATAAGCGAGCCGGATTCGCCGAGACTCGAACCCGAGATTTTCAACCTGCGATGGCAACGTGTTTAAACACTAGGCCATCGGAAATGGAACTCTTATTTATCAACGTGTTAAAACGTTTTTGTAAGTATGATCCAACGATGGATTAGCACTGTACTGGCGCTGTCTCGCACTTGGTGAATTATACAGTGGCTCATACTTAGGGCTGGGAAATTCGATTCGGTGATATTAGACATTGAGAAAATTTCCACTTAAACAAGTTTTTCGTATATTGGTCACCAATGATTTGCCCCAACAACTTTTACTACCCTTTCGTTCGACCAGTTCTTCAAATTCTCTTTATTTTGCTCATTCCTTCATCTGATTTGTTTTATCTCTTTCTCCCCCTCCTCTCTCCATTCATTCATTCACCCTTTTTTGGGGTTTATTTCTATATCTTTTTCCCCACTCTCATCTCTCCTTTTATTCTCTCCACTTCCTCTCGCTCTATCTTCACCTTGATATTCTCTCTTTTCATTCGTCTCTCACATTTCCTCGTTTTGTCACTTTTAACTTCTATCTTACCCCCCCCCCCCCCAAAATATTTGTTTCTGCTTTCGGTATACCATGGTTATACGTATACATTTGCAACGTCCCCCGTGCTTTTCAATTTTTGCTTCATTACTCCTTTGGAACTCGCGCAGGGCGAATTAAATTTATTTCACCGCTTATGTAGTTCATTAACTTATTTTATAAATATTTCAGTAGTTCTCGATCGTATATTTAAGCCGCAATTGAATAATGAAAGTCAGGTTTTTTCTCCCCAAATATCTCAGTCGACCAGTCCAAAATCCCCCTAATTTATATTTTATCTTCCAGCATGCTCTGACTTCACCAGGGAAAATAAAACCTTTCGAGCCGGAAGTTGCTGCAAATACCGAATCTTACGTCACATCCTTTCAACCGATTTATTTTATGTCTGAAAGCCTCGAACAAGCCAAGGAGAAAATGAGGTAGATCATGTTGAACGCATTCCGAAGTTATTAAAAAATATGGGATAAGAAATGACCACAAATTGAACCAAAATCGATTGTATTTTATCGTTTAAATGAAAAATTCCACTCTATTTACCAAATTTTCGTTTTCATGTCCGAATCAGGGTCAATTGAAAATACATCGCTTTTAAGTCTGTTTAAGATAATATTTGAATTCGTGACTGTAAATGTAAAAATTATCATGAAAGAGACAATAATAGTAATAGTAACAATGGCATATTTGTTATTTTTTATGGAATCGGCGATTCGACTCGATTCGAAAAAACTATACCAATCGGATTTGAATTCCAAATGATTCGATTTTGCCCAGCGCTACTCTATATGGCTCAAATTATTGCTGTGATTGGACATTGGTTTCTTTGTCAGGCATTAGGTGCAGATCTACGCCCAACCAAGCTAGATTAACTGGGCTCGATTATAATAAAACATTGGAAGTACAAACGTTCTCTCACTTTATTACAGGGGCTTTGTGGAAAACATCGCAAAACCTTTTGAACTCCAGTTTGATGATGTCACAAACACAATTCGCGTCATCGAAGATATTGACGTAACAAAAGAAGACGAATCAAGTCCTATCGGGTGCTCGTTGATTAAAATGATGACCAACGGTCGTGACGACATAAAGCAGTATTCTGACGTCACAGCCGTAATTGTGAATTAGTTCCCGCCACAAGGATTCTCGTCTTGCTGTAGTTATCAGTATTTCAGTATGTCTATCACGAAGTCTTGTACCCCATTCGACATATGACAATTTCCCATCAAAAACTTAAGAATCACGTAAAGTTTTAAGGAACTGCATGTTCTGCATACACTGTAAAAAAATTTCGTGAAATCACTGCCTTTTGACAGTAAATTCACTTGGCGGTATTGAAAAATATATACAACCGACTTATTGTCCAAATATGGGCTGTTGATGGACCGGTCAATCAACAGCACATAATTGGCATAAATCTCGTTAACAACGCGTTATCTAACTTTGGAAATATCCAATTACTGCAAAAGACCAGTAAATTAACTGACTGCACTGTTGAAACAGGGATGCGATTACTTCATATTTATTAACTCCTTCAAGCAGTGGTGAGAGGATTTCGCACCATAATAAAAACGTTGAAACACCACATTTATTTTTTATCCAAAAAACGTATCGCCCCAATTTATGATAAATAACAAAAAAGACGTTTGTAAAAAGATAAATGCGCACAACAGACGAATGAAAATGTCCGAGGTCATGTTCCTTCCGCCCTTCGGTGCTGCCGCCAGTGGGTTCCAGCAATTTGTATTTAATAAAAGTGAGATTTTTATGTTTATTTATTTCATTGGACTCTTGACTGAGAGAGGCCATACTAGAGGCCACTTGTAGACAAGCGGGGTTAGTGTTTTTTTTTAAGTTCGCTTAAACTAAGGCAGGAAGCAGGGTCTATAAGGAACCTACAACACGCAGGAAATACATTAGGACTATTCTAAAGCCCGTACCTACCCAAAAGTCACTAGTCCTCTTGACAGATATAATTATTGTGCCTTCATTTTTGAACATAAATTTTATTTATTCGATTTTGCGTCACTGATAAATCGCGCATAAACCGCTCGATCCATTATTCGTGCTTTGAAAGATGTTTTCTGTGTGTACATTTCTATGTTGCTTTTCTCTTTTCTTCAATAAATGTGAAATACAACAACAGAAAAATATTTTTTTGTTATTTTTTTTTACTGAAATTCGCTTTCGGGAGCAGTGCCCTTGAAATGGTTTTTGTTATTGGGAAAGAAAAATTGGAAAGATTGAAAACGCAATTGGAAATATTTTATTCCAAATCAATCGTATTTTAGAAGATTTGATTTGAAACTCACATCTCTATGGATCACCATGAGCAAGGCCTTATTCATGCGGCCACTTACTTATATACGTACAGGGCAGGGTTAGTGTTGTCAGAAATATATGGCTTTTTCGGTTCGGCTTAATCTTACCCAATTTATTACATCCCTGGGTTGAGTAGGGGGTGTGACGTAATGTGTTGTTTACTCCTTAATGAGTAACGCGATAATCCTTAATTGTCGCGACGCATTGCGATACACCAATTCGTCTCTATCGCCATTACTATATTGCAGTGCTAGCATGTGGATGTCTGTTTATCTTATATGTTTACCACGTCTTTGTTAAGTTGTGTCACTGTTCTCAATAAATAGAGTTCGGTTGTAATTGAAGTTTATGTGTAGAAACACAAAGATCGAGAAAAGCTACAGGGGCATAGGTTAATTAGACGGATAGGATCAGTTGGAAAGATATACTCTTCCCTGTTCGGTCGAGCCTACCTAATTTATCACACCCTGGGTTGAGTGATGGCCATGGATAAGCGAGTCGGACTCACCGGGACTCGAACCGACAACTTAACCTGCGATGCTAACGTGTTTAATCACCAGGCAATTGCGCCCATAGTTTACCTATCTGCACAGTAACAAAAATGCAACAAAATCACTGGTCTTTGAGAAAAATTCAGTTGGTCAATTATGGGGTGTTGGTCCATCAACAGCCCATAATTTGCATAAATTCCATCAACAGAGCGATATTTTTTGACTTTGGAATTATGCAATTACTGCAAATGACCAGTAAATTTACTGTACTTTTGTTATAGTGCTGTAAGTCCTAAGAAAAACCTGCCGTCAGAACAACGTTCGTTCGAGTTTAAAATTTATCAGGGAACTGTCGAATAATAATAAAGTAGCAGCGATATAAATAAAATTACTGAATTTTTGACTTCTAGGATCCGGCCCGACCGTTTAGAGATTTTCCATGTATCTGAACATGTCGGGGGAAGGGAGTCGTGACCAGCAGCGTGACCGTGAACCATCGTTCACCGCTGGCGAGATGCTCAGCAGATATCCCATATTCACCATCCTTTGCAGAATTCTAACCTGCGTCAGGACGATCCCGTACTTGCAGTTCGGGGTGGATTCCAAACCCTTTTTGACGGTGGTTGAGATGATCCTTCCTAAATGCGTGAGTGGTACAGATGGATCGCGCCTCGGCGATGAGATACATCGGTAAACCTGTTTCCAGAATAACTGAAGACACAAAATTGCTGACTCGGCATTTTTCAGTCCCAATTAGGGCTGGGCAAAACCGAATCATTTGTAATTCGAATTTGATTCGAATAAATATTTCGATTCGGATCGTATCACTAATTCAAAGTAAATAAAAAATATTTCATTTTTTGCCATTACAAATTGTCCCG
>OZ023140.1:9596261-9611320 GCA_963675895.2 Styela plicata
GAAAATGAAATATTTGTTATTTACATGGAATTCGTGATTCGATCCGAATCAAAAAAATTATTCGAAGCAAATTCGAATTACAAATGATTCGGTTTTGCCCATCCCTAATTGAGACTGGAAAAGGCTGAGTCAGCACTTTTTTTCTCAGTTATTCTGGGAACAGGTTTACCGATGCATCTCATCGCCAGGAGCGGTTCATTTGTACCACTGACGCATTTAGAGAGAATCCTCTCAACCGCCGAAAATAATCGAAACTTATCGGAATAATTTTAATTTTAAGAAGTGGGAGATGGTGTCACCATCGCCCAAGGCAGAGACTATTCACTGCACTTTACCATGACGGTTTAGTTCCGTTCGGGGTGTTTTCCGTTCAGAGTGCAGTTGCTGGTACTACATCTTTCAGTAGCTGTTTACTATTGAGTGGACGTTGGTTGGTTTCCTGTGGGAGCTGCTTCCGGCCTTGCTTAGAGTGAATTTCAATTTGTTAGGTTTACTTGTGATTCGAACTTCTCGTCACATCACATCACTGACCAAAAGGGTGGAAATGCGCTTCGAGCTGCACGTACGTGATCCTCCTGACGCAGGTTCGAATTTTCCAAAGGATGGTGTGTATGAGATATTTGCTGCACACCTCGCCTGTTTACGGTGGTTCACGTAACCGCTAGCCACAGTTACTCTAATCTGACAGAAACTGAACATGAACCGTAAAGCAGGGTATCGTATAAAAACAGACTTCGACTAACTTGCCGAGATGAGCAACCTTCTTGCTTTCCTAGTAACAAAAGCTATGTCAAAGGCACTGCTCCCGAAAGCGGATTTCAATAAAAAAAAATACCAAAAAAATATTTTCTGTTGTAGTAATTCACATTTATTGAAGAAGAAGAGAAAGGCAACATAGAAATGTACACACAGAAAACATCTTTCAAAGCACGAATAATGGATCGAGCTGTCTATGCGCGATCTATCAGTGACGCAAAATCACCGAAATAAATAAAATTTATGTTCAAAAATAAAGGCACACTAATTAAATTTCTCAGGGGGACTCTGACTCAGGGGGGATTACAGAACCCTGTAGGTGCGGGCTCTAGAACAATAGTACCAACGTATTTCCTGCGTGTTATTAGAACCGACTAAAATGAAATAAAGAAGTGGTAGATGGTTTCGACATCGTCCAGGGCAAATACCAGTCACTGCACTTTACCATTGCACTTCAGTTCAGTTTAAAATGTTTTACCTATTGAGTGCAATTGCTGGTACTACATCTTGCAGTACCTTGTAGTAATATAAATATCTCACATATATTAAATACAAATCGCTGGTACCCACTGGCGGCAGCACCGAGGGGCCGGGAGGAACATGAACTCGGACATGTCTGTTGCGCGCAACTATCTTTTTACACACGTCTCTTTTGTTGTTTGTCACAAATTGGGGCGGTACGTTTTTTGGATAAAAAATGAATGTGATGTTTCAACGTTCTTTATGGTGTGAATTTACTGGTCTTTTGCAGTAATTGCATATTTCCAGAATTAGAAAAACGCGTTGTTGACGAGATTTATGCCAATTATGGGCTGTTGATTGACCGGTCCACCAACAGCCCATATTTGGACAAAAAGTCGGTTTTATATATTTTTCAATACCGCCAAGTGAATTTACTGTCAAAAGGCAGTGATTTCACGAATTTTTTTTTACAGTGTATGCAGAACATGCAGTTCCTTAAAACTTTACGTAATTCTTAAGTTCTTGATGGGAAATTGTCATATGTCGAATGGGGTACAAGACTTCGTGATAGACATACTGAAATACTGATAACTACGGCAAGACGAGAATCCTTGTGGCGGGAACTAATTCACAATTACGGCTGTGACGTCAGAATACTGCTTTATGTCGTCACGACCATTGGTCATCATTTTAATCAACGAGCACCCGATAGGACTTGATTCGTCTTCTTTTGTTACGTCAATATCTTCGATGACGCGAATTGTGTTTGTGACATCATCAAACTGGAGTTCAAAAGGTTTTGCGATGTTTTCCACGAAGCCCCTGTAATAAAGTGAGAGAACGTTTGTACTTCCAATGTTTAATTATAATCGAGCCCAGTTAATCTAGCTTGGTTGGGCGTAGATCTGCACCTAATGCCTGACAAACGAACCAATGTCCAATCACAGTAATAATTTGAGCCATATAGAGTAGCGCTGGGCAAAATCGAATCATTTGGAATTCAAATCCGATTGGTATAGTTTTTTCGAATCGAGTCGAATCGCCGATTCCATAAAAAATAACAAATATGCCATTGTTACTATTACTATTATTGTCTCTTTCATGATAATTTTTACATTTACAGTCACGAATTACAAATATTATCTTAAACAGACTTAAAAGCGATGTATTTTCAATTGACCCTGATTCGGCCATGAAAACAAAAATTTGGTAAATGGAGTGGAATTTTTCATTTTAACGATAAAATACAATCGATTTTGGTTCAATTTGTGGTCATTTCTTATCCCATATTTTTTAATAACTTCGGAATGCGTTCAACATGATCTACCTCATTTTCTCCTTGGCTTGTTCGAGGCTTTCAGACATAAAATAAATCGGTTGAAAGGATGTGACGTAAGATTCGGTATTTGCAGCAACTTCCGGCTCGAAAGGTTTTATTTTTCCTGGTGAAGTCAGAGCATGCTGGAAGATAAAATATAAATTAGGGGGATTTTGGACTAGTCGACTGAGATATTTGGGGAGAAAAAACCTGACTTTCATTATTCGATTGCGGCTTAAATATACGATCGAGAACTACTGAAATATTTATAAAATAAGTTAATGAACTACATAAGCGGTGAAATAAATTTAATTCGCCCCTGCGCGAGTTCCAAAGGAGTAATGAAGCAAAAATTGAAAAGCACGGGGGACATTGCAATGTATACGTATAACCATGGTATACCGAAAGCAGAAACAAATATTATGGGGGGGGGGGGTAAGATAGAAGTTAAAAGTGACAAAACGAGGAAATGTGAGAGACGAATGAAAAAGAGAGAATATCAGGTGGATGATAGAGCGAGAGGAAGTGGAGAGAATAAAAGGAGAGATGAGAGTGGGGAAAAAGATATAGAAATAAAACCCCAAAAAAAGGGTGAATGAATGGAGAGAGGAGGGGGGAGAAAGAGATAAAACAAATGAGATGAAGGAATGAGCAAAATAAAGAGAATTTGAAGAACTGGTCGAACGAAAGGGTAGTAAAAGTTGTTGGGGCAAATCATTGGTGACCAATATACGAAAAACTTGTTTAAGTGGAAATTTTCTTAATGTCTAATATCACCAAATCGAATTTCCCAGCCCTAAGAATGAGCCACTGTATAATTCACCAAGTGCGAGACAGCGCCAGTACAGTGCTAATCCATCGTTGGATCATACTTACAAAAACGTTTTAACACGTTGATAAATAAGAGTTCCATTTCCGATGGCCTAGTGTTTAAACACGTTGCCATCGCAGGTTGAAAATCTCGGGTTCGAGTCTCGGCGAATCCGGCTCGCTTATCCATGCCCACTACTCAATCCAAGGTGTAATACATGGGGTAGGTTAGGCCGAACGGGAAAAGATCATATCTTTCCAGCAGTTGTAACCCTGTCCGCCTATAAGTGACCGCTGTTACTGGGTCTTGGACAGGATGATCCACACTAAGAAGCGGATATAAAAGAAAGGTTTGTTATTATCTTTACCTTCATCTCAGCGATGCAGGACAGCAATCCAGCACCATAAGCCTTGATTTTGCCGTTTTCTTTGCAAAGTCCGAATTCAACGGTGTAAAGATAACACTGAAATATTGCGTAAAACTTTGTTGAAATTAATATATAATACTAGCACACAATAGTATATAAAAACTAAATATAAATAAAAATAAATAAACATGCCCAACGGTTATAGGGTACGAGCCCACTTCCGGTAGGTAGGGATAGGTGATTCGATTCGATTTGAAGAACAAGTTATCTGAGTCAATCGTGAATCGTTTATAGGAACAAAAACTTGCTAAATGAACTAGACTTGGCATCGATTCGAAAAAAATCGATTATATTTAATCGTCAGAATATGAAAATTGTTGCTCTTAGACAAGAACGTGCAATAAAAATGTGATATAAACAAGAAATTTCTTAAACTAGAAATTCTTTTCAAAATGGAGGCAACTTGTAATAGTAAAAATGGGATATTTGATATTTACATGAAATTTATGATTCGATCCAATTCGAAAAAACTATTCGACTCAGATTCGAATTCCAAATGATTCGGTTTGCGGACAGGCAATGCAAACAATTCGAAAAATCTCCAAAAAACAGGCCCGGCGTAAAAACCTAACCTCTGTTAATAAGAAGTTCAATAAATACCAGAAAATATTTTTCAATCCTTTTGATACATTGAGTCTTTCATAGTTAGTTACCTCGCATGAATTTGATTTGATTCGAAGCACAAATCATTCCAACCAATCATGAGTCGTTGACAAAAACAGAAACTTGGTGAATTAACTAGGATTTTCATTTTTCAACATAAAATGAAATCGATTTTGGTCAAATTTGACCAAAATCGATTATATTTTGTTGTTAAAATATGAAAATTGTTGCTCTCAAACATGGAGTGTGAATTCAAATATCCACTATTATCAGAACAGGAAGGTGATTGACTGAATTTATTGGAACTTTAGTCAAATATGGCCCACAGAAGCGTCCCCTTAGCTCTACCCACCGCTGGCGTATTCTGAACAGAACCTGGATCACTCACCGATGCCAATCTTTTTATATCTGCATCTGATGCGCCCAAGGATGCAAGACCTAATTCGTGAGAGAACAGAGCAAAACTGTGATCCGCGAAGAGAGGGACGTGTCCCAGCAGTTCGTGGCATACATCCGGTTCCGGGGTGTACAGTGGATCACTCGAATGCCTGGGAAAATAAAAGTCATAGTTTTTGAAGCATTGCATTATGGGAGATGGTGAGTGAGAATGACTCTTTACACCAATGCCAATTAGGGCTGGGCAAAACCGAATCATTCGAAATTCGAATTTAATTCGAATAATTTTTTCGAATCGAATCGAATCTCTAATTCGATGTAAATAATGAATATCCCATTTTTACTATTAACTGACATATCCTTATTGTGAAAAGCAAGGAATTTATAGTTTATATTGTATTTTAATTCACACTCCATGTCTAAGAGCAATAATTTTCATATTTTAAAGACAAAATACAATCGATTTTGGTCAAATTTGACCAAAATCGATTGCATTTAGTCGTTAAAAATGAAATTCCAGTTCACATCCAATTTTTTGTAGATTTGAATAATTCGCGATTGATTCGAATTTATTTTGCTTCGAATCGATTCGAACAACCGAATCGAATTGCCCAGCCCTAGTTGTGTGTGTTACAGAAGCCTTTCCACTTCCTCAAAACATGGGTCATTTCCGCATCTGAGCATTCCTATTAGCCACACAGTGGAGGCGATGTTCAGTACATTTATTCTCAGACTATTAAAAAACTGACGACATAATCACACCAACCTCATGTATTGCGTGCAGTTGAAAACTTTCAGCGCAAGTCCCGCCAAAAAGTCACGTGGGCTCAGAAATCCCGCCACAGGTCTGAGTGTGAATCCTGTGCGGTTCTTGAGGAAATCTGAGACATCGGCAAGCTGGAATGTTAATCAAGGAAAAATTCAAATGATGATGATGAAGAATTTATTTTTATCCCATGTTAGAGGAAAGCCAGGAATACGACTTAACGATATGGTAAACCAGGGCCTCTCGTGCAAGTTCCAAGTCGGGTGAGGGGATTTTGCCTGACCGTTTACGAATTTTACATGCACATGGCTGGCGGTGGACACGATCCGTCAGTGATACATACTTAATGATCTGATAATATATTTTTCCGATTGGGGATAAGAGCGACCAATAAGAAATTTTATTTTGCCAAGCATGAGCCACAGATGGACCGTGTCTCATCGACCCATTGACTCAGTGACTCATACTTGACAAAACACGCTTTGACGGAATTTTTCCGATCGGCAGCATTTCTGACTGGGTAGAAATAGATGTTGGCATCGCAGACTTAAAGTCTCGGGTTCGAGTCCTGACGAATCCTGCTAATCACTTCATGCCCACCACTCAACCCGCAGTGTAAAACTTACTGCATACGGATCCGCAAAAACAAAGGCACAGAGGAATGATAGGTAGTTAGTCCACGTCTCTAAGACCAATAGTATTCTCTAGTAAACTACAAATTTCCTACAAATTTTACCCGCGCTTTTCTAAATATTGTTTTATCTGTGACATAACAATTAATACCTGTGGGACATTGTCTCCATTAAATCCGCAATTCTTCTCTAACAATGCTATATTTTCCAATTGTTCTTTGCACGCATGAGTGGGATATAACGTCATGAGCTCACTGAAGACTTTGGACCTAAAAATAGAAGAAAGGATATTTCGAATCGAGTCTCGCCGAATTTGATTTCTTTTCAAATATTTACAATCAGATTTACTAAATGTGAAGGTATGCAAATCGAATGCAAGGTAGAAAGGTAGAGTTACACACTCCAAAAACAATCTCCGTTCGTTTACTGGTGGTCGAAATTAGGGCTGGGCAAAACCGAATCGTCAGAATTCGAATCTGATTCGAATATTTTTTTCGAATTTCATCGAATCATAATTCCATGTAAATTATAAATATCCCATTTTTAATATTACAACTTTTCTCCATTGTTAAAATCAAGGAATTTTTTAGATTTTACTGTTTTTTCAATTTGTAATCCATGTCTGAGGGCAATAATTTTCATATTTAAAAAAATGAAAATTGTGGTTTATTTAGCAAGCTTTTGTTCCTATGAACGATTCAAGATTGATTTGCATAAATTGTGCTTCGAATCGATTCGAATCACCGAATCGAAATCCCAGCCTTAGTCTAAATGCCCTTACTCAAAGCGATCAACACGGAAATACATTCGCGCGCTTTGAAGAAGAAAGTACAGAATCTCACCAGGTTGCGGTTTCTTCTCTCGTGTATTCAATCCTCGGGATCGGATCGCCGCTGAAAAAATTAAAATATTGAATTAGATCTTCGAACAGTGGAAATCGGTGAAGCGGATTAGGATAGGATTATTATTATTATGTGATTAGGATTGGAAAATTTCATTTGATGATTCAAAATTTACCCAAACTCGCGTTGTTGTTGTTTGACATGTCCGTATGATTCTTTTTTACAATGTGCAACTGCATGGTGTATAGAGTGTGATGTTAAGAAGAGGTAGATCGAATTACCATCACACAGGGCAGATACCACTCAATGTACTTTACAATGGCGGTTCGGTTCTTTGTGAATGTTTTCCGCATAGAGTGCAGTTGCTGGTGCTACATCTTCTCTATTAGGTGGCCGTTAGTTGGTTTCCTTAAGGCTCTGCTAAGAGGAGCCTTGATGTGTACTAGAATCACGCACAATTATTTAACCTTTTTTTAACAATGTCTTAATATTTGTTCATAAAAATATCAACCAAACTGTGGGATGAAAAGATTAAATATAGTCCAGAGAACTATAGCATCGCAACAATTTTTGTTGCGTCTTCATCGACAATGTCACTTTTATGCTCATTGAATAATTTGAAATATCTCTGGCCTTGCTCAGAGTGAAACTTGAAAAATAAAATGGTTATTACAACCCTTCCAAATAAAAAATTATCCAGCCATGTTTTGTTAAGGAAGAGATATTAATGGTTCGCGGCGCCGATAAAATTAAACCTAAAAAGCAACACGATAAACCCTGACTAAGGCCCTGTATCAGAGGCCACTGATAGACGGACATGTTTAGAATTGTTGGAAAGACATGATCTTCTCTGTCGGGCTTTGCCTACCTAAGTCATTACACGCTGGGTTTGGTGAATGGCATGAGTTAACGAGAGGGACTAGCCTGAACTCGAACCCGAGGCACTGAACCTGCTATCCCAACACGCCCAACCAATAGGCCATCGCGCCCCGTGAGTTGCAATCTATTCTTTCAAAATAAATGTTCTTGGCGAATTATATGCTGTTGATGGGACGCACCGGCGAGAAGCGTCCATCAACAGCCCTTACTTGGCATCAACGAGGCGGTTTTAAATTTTGGAAACATGTATTAACCCTTAAAAAACGGCGATTTTACTGCATTTTTGTTACAGTATACTCACTACTTATAATTCAAAGCAACTTCTGTGAAGTAAGCTCTTCTCTTTCTATATTCTTCATCTTTGAAACCCTGGAAATTGGAGAAGATAAAAAAATGACAAAAAATGTATTTCGCTCTTTTTTGTATGTTAGGGTTTTCGTATTATTTGCATCAAACGCTGAACCGACTGAGCCACCGACCCGGGCCTCGTTCGAGGCTTGTAGGCGAGAAGTTGTAAATAGTTTACCCCTTGCCACTGGTGGCGAAACTGGATGAACGGGAGGAGATATGTGAATTCTAGTAAAAAGATTAACCAAACAAGCAAATATTTTACGCGTCTTGATAGCACAATACCGTCTCATGTACGGTATTGAAGTTTTTGTTCCCAAAATGGTGTGTTATCTCAACAAAGAAGACCAAAAAATTTCAAGCGCAAGTTCTCACGAAGAAAACTCATCAAACTACTAATGTGGCAAAAACATACAAATCAATAAAATAAACCTACGGGATGATCGGCGTCCAACAGTTCACCGCACAAAATCACATTCCCACTGCAGTTGTCCAAGTCAGCCAAACATCTCGGAAACCAGGCAATAGTGTCTGGGTGCGGACCTGAAATATGAGAAAACATGAAAATCCATAACCTAACTGTGGATTCCTTTAGTCTACATATTTGTTATTTCATATGTTTAAAATTAGCGTAAAAAAGTTGGATTGGTGGAACAAATTGCCGCATCCTTCATACCCCTCGACTTGCGTATTTAGGGAAGGCATGGGGCCATGCATCCACCTCGCCGACCAAAGAAAATGTAGAATGACTATTTAAAGGACTTGAATCGTTTGAAATCTCAAAATTTTCACCAACTTCTTTGAATTAACTCGTTTCAGGCCACGAAATACCATCCCAACTCACTTCCAGGGAGATCTTTTGATTGATCTACGTTTATATACAATAAAACTCTATTTCATAAAAAAAATTTTGCGAGTTTGTTATCACCCAGGTCGGATTGGTCATGATTTCGCCATATGCTCAAGCCGTTTTCTCCGCTTTCCTCCCCTGCAGGATGATTATGAAATTCAACCTAATTTTTTCTCAGAACTGACTCCTACCTTTGAGAACAGGGATCATTTCAAACTTCAAATTTGACACTTCTTCAAAGTTAGTCAAGCGTGATATGACATCATCAATTGACTCTGACGCAATGCATTCGACGTAACAATCGATATTTCCGGAATCACGTGACTTTCTCATTTCTTGGTGTGTAATTGTCACTTTGCAATCCTATGATACATTCAAGGTATAATCAGGTGCCGGCTTAGATCAATGAGTAAAGGCCTTAGGAGTACACTATGAGCCCAAATTCCAAACGGTTTCTGCGTCTCTAAGTTCGAATCCCGGGTGAGGTGATTGATTCACACATCGCAGTGCATTGTGGTTCAAGTTACTCATGTTTACAGCTTCTCTGCCAATCATGTCCATAGGGCTGGGGAATTCTATTCGGTGATTCGAATCATCGATTCGAAGCACGATTAATTCAAATCAATCATTAATCATTCATAGGAACAAAAACTTGTTAAGTGAACTATACTGTAATAAATATTCCGTAAAATCGCTGGGAATCGGGCTGCGTTTTCGGAGCAGTGATTTTTTTACTGTTGCTCGCCCCGTAATTTTTTTGCCATATCGAAAAACGAGAGAAAAGTTCTCTCGTTTTTATTCTCAATGGAACGTCTGACTGCATTGCTTTTTTCTCTTTTTTCGTCGACTCCGCAATACGCATGCGCGCAATGAGATCACGTGCTAGTTTCTTTGTTCTCGAGTTCGCCTTGGATTCGAACCACCTGGGGTTAACAAGAGCTGGATAAATGGTGGTTTCTACGAAGTCGTTCGGCTAGATTATTTGTTCGTTTTAAACTGTATCGTTGATACGTACTGAGTTGCTTGCAAATACCATTATTTATGACTGTTATACAACTTTTCAACGAGCAAAGTACCATACAGTACTGAGCAGTACAGAGTGAGCAAGGCGACTCAAACTCAGAACTTAACGCTGTAACAGGTTAGCATCAGTTTTCGGGTCTCATGAAGTTTAGTACCATATATCCGATTATCATAAAAATTTATCATGTTGCAAGCGACTCATCCTAACCCGGGAGCCAATGCCAGATGCTTGCAGCATTGGCGCCGCCATGTTAGGCAGTAGGCCTAGGATGAGAATACAGAATAGGTAGCCTAGTCTATTCTGTATTCTGCCAGTTTTTATTTTGATGACATTCAGGAATATGGTACCATTGGACCCCAGTTTGCTGTACTCACCGGTACCCTACCGTATCGCACGGCCTAGCGTCGAACGTCGTAAAGTTCAGAGTCTTTGGTGTAAGGAAGTTGTGTTTTTAGTACCGGTACCATATACCGTATACTGTATTCCAGAGTTTCATCTAAAATTGTACTCAGTACTGTGTAGCTGCGGGTTGGGAGGATTTGCTCCGAACATGAAAAATTTTTTTATCATCAGAAATCTAAGACTAGTTCGAAGCTGCTACCTCACATTGGACTGTACTCTGTTGTCAAATATGGCCTCTACAATGTACAAAGTACTGACATTTGATGAATTATTGGATTATCACCCAATTTGTATGTATCAATTTGGAGTGATTGGTGGGGTTCATGGTTTGCTCTCAAACTTCTTATATATAACTATTTGTAGATATTAGCATAATGTAAAGAAAACTAAGCAGTCAGCGTTAGTGCAAGTATTTTTTTAAGAGCTTTCTCCGGCATACCTGATTTTGAGCAGTGTTTTATGTGCTTTACCTCATTTTTCACTTTAAGGTCTAGCAACCTTGCACATAAAAACAATGATTTCCAACCTTTATTATTCACGATTTATTTTTATTCAGTTATATATGATGTTGTTACCAGTTTCTTGCTATCTTGACTAGGTGAAAAGATAACCTTTATTGTTAACATAAAATTTGGACTAATGGTTGCCGTCTCGATACAATGAATTGCCTTGTAGTCCAGTTATAAGAAATACTGACTTGAAAATTATTATTTTTTAACTTCCTATGTGTTTTTTTTTTTTTCAGTCTGCTTTTTACAAGGTTAGTAATTTAGGAATGGAAACTGTCAGGGATGAAATATCCAAAGTTATAACTTTGACACCGGATATAGCCATTTCGTTGGCTGACAAAATTGTCAGCGAGATTGGTGTCGAAGCTTTAAAAGGATCTTGCCCTCGTAACCGAGGGAGATTTACTGAGGACAGAAATTTTAAATCGCATACAGGCCAGAAAAACTTGTGAACGCTTGGAAGACTCCAGAAGAAAAAAGGTACGAACCAAGTTATTTTTTTTGTGCCGCATTTTTCCTTCGGATAACAATTGAAAAACAATGGATTGGATGGATGTATGTGTTTAATTACAATTTAATAAGTTGATAATTATGAAATGTAATTATTTTTTACAATACATTAAACTCGTATAGAATGTAGCCAATTATGAGATTATGCAACTTGCCTAATGAGACTTTGCTATCTTATGTCAAACTTATTGATTCTAGTTCTACTTGTGTAAAGCAAGCCATCAAAAATTGTTTAATGTTATAATGTGGTTTATAAGTGGTCTAAAGACCCTTTTTTTGACGCGATAATGCATCGACTTGAACAGTTTTAGGCGGTATTTCACAAAAAATGCCGGTATCACAGCAAAACCAATATTGCGAAAAATAACGCGATAAAAAATTAAAATAACGATTTTAGAAAAACTTAATACCGGTATTACTTACCGTCATACCGATATGTCGCCCAGCTCTAGATTTGATTCAACCTTAAATTTATATTTATCAAATTTATATTTATCATTTTTCAGGACAGTGTTGATTTACAAGAAAAAATGTCTTCAATCCAACCAGCCCCGATTATTTCTTGTTGTTGGTGAGTTTTCACTATTTTGAAAATTTTATGTTTCGTCTTTATTTAAAAAGAAGTGGCAAAGATATGGGATGGTATTCAATTTTTGAAAAAATAGGAAAGTCGTAGGTTCATTTTCTCATTTTATAAAACTGTTTTATAAAAACGCATAATGGCAAGTGGTATAAAAGGCCACATCTTTTTATGAAACTTTGTGGTAGAGCAATACTTGTGAAGCATGTGGTTGTCAAGGAATCATTTTTAAGATGGCCAGCCATTTACCATGATTTTATATTAGATGGGAGTAAATTTCGGCCTGGTATTGTTGTCAGTCATTGATTCGATTTGTGTTTGTTTTTATATTTCCTATTAAGCTGGTCAAGACCCGTATATTGCTCTTTTTTTGTAAGTGACAGTCTTATGTCTGTTTTTACAGGTGGTAGTCTTATTTCAGCAACAAACTTTTTCTGTTTCGATTGAAGGAAATATAGCAATGAGATGCACAGAATTTTTCACTGCGCTGGTTTATGCTTTCTGCTCATTTTATGTTTTTGGCATGAAGTACCCTGATGGGTCTCTCTTGACCTACGAATTTATACGGAGGTGGGTCTAAAGTATGTTATTAATTATTCCCAATTCTTCACATTGCCCCCAGGCCACACTCGAGTCGTCTTGACATAATAACTCGACTCTCATGTGACTTGACAAAATGCAAATTGACTCTGGACTTAATAGGAATTTAGCCAGAGTCTGCAATTCATGGGACTCGAGACTATAAATTTAAACTTTAGTAAGACTTGCACCTCTAAGTGAATTGACTTTTTCCCAACAATAATCCCATATTAAATTATTATTTATAAGATGTTACATGCGATCTTTGAAATTGTGCCAAAATATTTCCCATTTAGTGAAAGAGGTGAATAGAAGTCTTTACACATGATTATATTGCTTTTTAGATACTTTGCTGGAATAAATACCTCCGGTGTTAGAAGTTCAAAAAAATTGAAGTATGGTTTGCATCCAAAAGTGATGAAACTCAGTCAACTTGTTGAATCAGTTTGAAGACTATTGAGACTACTATTAAAACGAACTTCTGCTACAATTTAATTTGGATCAGTATTGAAATTGTGTGATTAATCAGTATTTGAAAATTGAGGTAATTTTTAGCCCTGCGTGTACGGGCTTTAGAATAGTCCTAACGTATTTCCTGCGTGTCATAAGAGGCGATTAAAAAGGAAACAAAGAAGTGGTAGAAGTGGTAGATGGTTTACCATTGCCCAGGGCAAATACCACTCACTGCACTTCACCTTCAACATAGTTGTTCAGTTCAGTTTTGGGATGTTTTTCCATTTAGAATGCAGTTGCTGGTACCACATTTTTCAGCAGCTCTTTTGACTATTAAAAAACGCAGTGCCTCAAGACATTCGTGCTTTTAGCTTTATATTTTACTTTACTTTTACTTTACTTTTCTGATATTTTCTTTACTGAGCTATGATTTTAAATGATTTGTTTGCAACTTTGTGATATTATTCTGCATTCACCTCTCTTGGAATCATCATATTAGTAATAGCAATTGTGTTAGTGTTACTTTGGAATAGTTTAATGTTCCATTGATACCATATTAATTGTTAGCCTTCTTTATATTGTACAGTTCTCTAATGTAAATAGTGATATTCAGTGTTATGATAAGTGTAGGCCATCTTTTTCTTATTTTTTCCCCTATCTATCTCTTATCACGCACCAGATAAAAAGGAAAAAATCTCACTTAACATGTGTGTTTTTGGTTATGAATATAATAAAATAGCTCCAATCAAATTTGTAACTATTAGATTTTTTTTTACTTGTGTCTTTGTAAATTTTTTTTTTTTTTGTTTTTTATTACAATGGATTCAAGTATTTTAATTAAGTAAAGTAATCCAATCCCAAATTTTGATTAGACCCATTATACCGTTCCATGAAAATTACCTGCTATTAACTTTTTCCTAACCTTCCTATAGGAAAGTTATATAACTTTCCTTTTGACTGTGATTTTTACTATTTCTACAATGTTTTTTGCGTGTTCACATATTGATTTTTAATTTCAAGTTTGCATTGGAAAAATTCGTCTATTTTTAATTTGCATTTATCTTTAAAGTGTCGCATGTGGTTCAAATAGTGCAATATATACACTGTGGATTGTTTATGAAATTTGAGTGCCTTTTACGCCATTTACACTGTACTTATACTGTGATTGTATATACAGATTTCATTCTTTCATTTAAGCTGTTTTTTTTCCATTTAAATAAACTCTCGTTTTAAAAAATATTACTGTGCTTTATTCAGTGATTTTCATTTTAAAAAACAGATGAATTTACTGTGGCAGTAGATGTATTTTTACTGGGGTTTTTTTGCCGTTTTTTTTTTTGGTGCCGGTGATTTTTCAGTAATTTCACAGGTATTCCGTCGTTAAATTTACTGTATCTTACCAGCAAAAATCACTTGCTTCCAAACAGTATTTTCACTCCATTACTAGCAGTAAAATAACTAGGGTTTATAGGAAAATTACAGTCTTATACCAGTAAAAACGCTGGTGGAAAATCGGTAAAAATACTCTCCAATAACCAGTGAAATCACTTGACAAGACTAGTAAATTTACTTTTATGTACCAGTAAAAATACTGACCGACTGAGTAAATTTCATGTTTGTCTAGGAGTAAAATTACTATCATTGTTTGTAAATTTTACTGTTTAGATTTTGTAAAATTACCGACTTTTGAAGGGTAATTTCACTGTGCTTTGACCAGTGATTATTACTGGTATTTCACCGTTTTTTTGGTGCCAGGTCAAATACCAGTAAAAATTTTTTACAGTGTAGGATTTTCAGTTTAAACGACGAAATGCAACTATTTATACGACGATTACATTTTTTCGTTAAAATAGGAAAATTATATCTTAGTGTGAATTGAAAATATACTACAAACTATGTATTTCTTTATTTT
>OZ023140.1:9611420-9631071 GCA_963675895.2 Styela plicata
TTTTTATTCAAGATTTGAATCAATTTGGCTACATGTTCAGCGATTCGTTTTTGCAAACATGCGTCACAAATGGTCTCCACATGTCAAAATAACACAAACGTGGGTTATGAAACGAGCATTCTTCTTCATCCAGCATAGCAAATCGGTTGCGTGAGAAAACGTAAACAAATGTATGCACACTGTAACAAAAGAACAGTAACTGTACTGGAAAATTTGACAAATGAGTCAAATTTGAATTTTTTCTCAATACCGCCAATTAGAATTACTGTCGAAGACCAGTGACTTTGTTGCATTTTTTGTTACAGTGCTCGCTAGGTAAAAATAGAACTAACCGAGAAAAAAGAAAGCTATTCAAACTCTTTGCCGCAATCCATGACTGAAACATATTACAATTTGTGATTGACTCATGACAAAATTCTAACATAATGCAATTTGATATTTAGTTAGAGAAAATAAATGAATCTGAAATTGCTAGTATACGTGTATATGAGTCAGAAATATTTTGACAAAATTTGATAAACAGTTCCCATTTACGTTGGATTTTCAATATTCTGTCAATGACCATATGTGCTATTTTAACAATATTTAAAGTCCTATGCTGATCGTGTAAGTACGAGCTTCAGAATTCTCCTGAAATATTTCCCGCGTGTTCTAAGATGCGGCTAAAAGCGAATCTAATTGGAAATGGTAGACAATCTTTTCATCTTTTCGGGGTGGATAGGGCTTACTGCACTTCAATATGGCGGTTTAGGTTATGGGACGTTTTCTGCCTTGAATGCTGGTGGCACTACGTATTGTAGAACTTGTAGAAGCTCTTTCCTATTTTAAAGGCCGTTATAAGTGTTTGTCAGATGATCAAATCTTCATTCTTCATTGGTTTTAGCTTGTGTAAGGATTATTGTTGTGACTATTGATTATTTTTATACATCTGTATTTGTCTTTTGTGACAAATTTGCCATTTTAGAAAACTCCCCTGATATATTACAATAAACAAACGTAACCAAAAAATGTTAGTGAAAAAGTTTGTAGCTCAATATAAATTCTACGATCATTCAGACAGGGGATCCGATAATACCGTATCCAAAGCCTTTTACATATTGCGCAACCACTCATTGCGAGACAGCCCTAGAGAAACCAGACGTTTTCATTTTTTTGCTCTGGATTGGGACTGGGAGGAATGAAAAATATAAAACTGCTGAAATATATTATGCTCAAGAAAATTATAAACTATAAAGTTATTCGTATGTCCTCTGAAATTGAATTTTGTCAAACTCTAGTCAATGATTGGCCGGTACGCGCACCTCGATGGCGCGATCTATAAGTAATCTATACTAGACACGCATGCTTGAATTTTCTTTTCTGTCGTTTGCTAAGCAGGAGCGATCTGTGACCCGTGTGACCTCTATCACTCCAAGGAGGCGCGGTCTATTTGTGGCTCATGCTCGACATAATTAAATTTCTAACTGGAATATCAGTTAATAAAAGTGGGAGATGAGGCTTCTACCTACGTCATCAATGCATATTTCTACAGCTTTCCGGAATATGTAAGAAGATTTTACAATTCAACATAAGAACTCACTTTTATCAGCCATAACTCTGTTTATTCCTCAACTGGAAAGTCAGAATATTATCATTTTAGGCTCTTTGAAAATATGGAACGTTTTGACAAATATCTCGGTATGTACTTTATAACGAATAGTGCCGATGTCCTTGAAATACAAGTATGTACAGCCTAAGAATACAAGTAAGTAAATAATTTTTAACTTTAATTGCAAGCTTTTCTGATCAAAGATTAATTTTTAATGATAAATCAATATTTGTTTTTCACCAGAACAGCAATCGTTTGTTTGAAGATATTATGCAATGATCTGCCACAATATCAACGGAAAAAATCACAATTTTGATGAATGCTATGAACTTGTTAAAATACATTAAACCTTCTCGTATAATCCGAATATATCATGCAATGTTTCATTTATATTCATTAGCAATAACATTAGACAAAATGCTGAGTAAAACTTTGTAGAAAAATATTGAATGTTTACAATAGTCTGTCATCTTTGCTTCATGACGAGTACTGACACTGAAATCAAAATCAAGTCAAGTCCTTGGAACACATGATCATTATTTAATTATCACAAAGATTGTTCTAAGATCAACAAGTAAAATAACTAAACAAGAACGGTAGTTTTGCTACTGGTATACTGCTATACGTTGTATATTATATATGATATTTTACGATTAGATTGCTAAAGTTGATATTTCGATCTTTTATGTTGTTCTTAACTGTCTTAGCGGTAGCCAGATGATTTATTTCAGGTTTAATTTAGTTTGAAAGGAATTCAGATGCACGTCATGTAAAATCTGATGTCATATAATCTCATTTTACAATCTCACTTTGGTCTCGATTTCACGTTTTATTTTTTCAAGATTATATTTGGTATTTTTTCTGTCTAATCCAATAAAATTTATTGAATTTTGTGACAAAGTTTTCTCACGCTATATGAACTCATTTAAAGCATGTAGCTTCTTAGCAAATATTATTGTAATGAGCATTTAAAAAATATGTTTTATTTCAGCCAGTCAGTAAAGAATTTTGGTTCAAACCAAAAGAAAATACATATGTCAAAAGAAGTGGACAATACTCTGCACATATTAGGCTTTGTAAATGTTTTTTATGGAATTTCGTTTCGATTTATGCTGTGTACGCTCTGACATTCTGATGCAGTTACAGGTCAGCATTTCGTATAGTCATTACACGCACTTCCTGAAATCATTAATCTTGGAATGTTAAGTTGAAGACCTTGGCGATATGAGAGACTTTCCAAAGTGTGATGGTCGATCCTGTAGACTAAAAATCAATACTGAAAATGGGACTTTTATTGTATATCATCATGATATGCCAAAAACTGCAAAATGAAAAATAGAATTTCATGACCTGAAATAGACTAACTATGTGCAATTATTGCTGCCGAAGGGACGCTTAAGTTTTTAAAAGTTTCTTATACGACAGGAGAAAAATGGTGGCTTGGGAGAGGTTGTGCTCCGTGGTTAAAATAGGATTTTTTATTCCTTCCTCATGAGTATAATCTACTACAAAGAATTCGATTCTACCAGTACATAAAGCGTCCTTCGGAAAATTCTGATCAAAAGCTCATGCTCATCATATGAAATTCTTATTAGCTTACTAGTTACTAGTGGTGGTAACCTGGTTTTTACCTTAAATGAGTAAAGTAAAACAAATCTACCAGAAAACTAGATAAAGTATTATTAGGGAACCTAGTTTCACTTTCAAAACTAGGTAGTATCTAGATTAAAAACCATGTAAGCTAGGTAATCTTCGTTTTGCCAGCTTTATTTTTGATAGATTTGGTATTGAAGGTTTATCTAGTTTTTCAGAATACCTGCTTGGATTTTTGAACCGGGTACAACCGGGTTGAACCGGCTTACATTTTTGAACAGGATACCTAGTTAATTTTTTCTAGTAAATTTATCCATTTTTCATGATAAATTAACTAGATAAAACTTCAAACATAAAAGTTAAACTAGATATACGTGAAACTGGGTAAAAGTACTATAAAAATTAACCCTGTAAACTCGGTATACTGGAGAAACTAGGTAACGAAACTATGTACCGTGTCTACAAAATGGCAACGGCTGATATTGCAATTTTCAAGACATCCGTTACAGACTGTAAAAATTGATCCAGTGTCCACGGACAGTTGCACTTTGTTCATTCCGCAGCAGTTGGTAAAGCACAGATTAAATATCTTGTACCCCTCAAGTTGTTAAAAAATCCACGATCAGTACGAAACTCCAGATGTAATAATTTTGTTACACTTGGCCTAACCCGAAACCTGGGTGCAATTCGGTCGTCTCAATAACATCTCTTACTATCCTATGGATACATTCTCACATCGGAACTAGGGCTGGGAAAAACCGAATCATTTGGAATTAGAATTCGATTCGAATAGTTTTTCGAATCGGATCGAATCACGAATTCGATTTAGTTAACAAATATTCTATTTTAACCATTACAATATGTCTCTAATCTGGAAATCAAGTAATTTTTAGTTTATGGTGTATTTACAATGTGAACAACTTTCGCTTTTAACGACAAAATATAATCGATTTTGGTCAAATTTGACCAAAATCGATTGTATTTTGTCGTTTTAAATGAAAATTCTTATCCAATGAGTAAGTATTTGTTCTTATGACTGATTCACGATTGATTCGAATATATTGTGCTTCGAATCGATTCGAATCACCGAATGGAATTGCCCAGCCCCAATTGGAACGGGGTGTATAAAAGAACCGATTTTGGCATGCAGAACAAATGCTAATAAACCCTTGATAGACCACTGACTATATGTTTCTCAGAGAACTTTATTTTTTTACTTATTTAGAAACGTAAGTAACCATCGGCACAGTTATGTGATTGGAGGGAATAGGTAGCATTTTATTAGTATAGAAGCATATAATTATAATAAAAAAAAATTATAATTAAAAAATTCCGGTGACAATAATCTTGTGTTTTTTTCATTTTTATATACTTTTCTATAAGAGTTCAATGTTTCCAGATGTATTCTGGTCTTGTAGTATCAGATGAAAGTAATTCGGATCTTTGGACGCTGCTTTCCTTATTTCATAGTAATAATAGTAATAATAATAATAATTAAGCAGAAAAAATAATTCGAGGGCGTGTTTTTTTTTCTATTTTTCCAATAAAATTTATACTTGAAAATGAAGTTCTAATTTCACTCATAGCAGTAGTATCTTGTCCATGTCGAGCATTGGGTCTCAGTCGGTTAAGCGAGATATTAAAGACCAATGGTTCGATGCTTGACCGTTTCACCGTCAATGACATTAAACAGTCGCTATTACGGTCTGTCTCAATAGGCTAACGGTCGTTATGCATTAGGCCCCACCCATAAGTCCCATCGGACATTTGAAAAATCCATAAAAAATATCTTCATTCGTATCACACTCGTCGCTGCTACTCATGAATTATTTATATTGCTGGGGGGAACAGTACGTCGAATAACAGTTAGAGATTCATTCACTTTTATCCATTGAAATTCATTTTATTTCTCATGCAGCCACAGAGCCACAGGTGGACCGCGCCTCGTCTTAACAAAACCTGTTTGTGGACAGTTTTCGGAGGGGGTTAGGTCAATCCTAAAGACAACACCTGCAGGGCTAAAGATACACTAAAACTATATTATAGTGACACTGATATCTCCATGCAGTGTTGACGGAGTCGTGAATATTACTTCATTTGGTAATTTGATATATAGTTCTCTCGGCGAGAGCTTACTTTAGTGTGAAACTGTCTGTCAAACATTCGAGTCGACCCAGCACCACGAATGTTAGCGATCTTAGGCATAGCATACGGCGGTCTTGTTTCTGACAACTTTATTTTAGGCGAGTCGCTAATACTTGAATGAACCACCTACCCCTCTTCCTTGTTTTCTCTTTTTCCAGGATCGGTATGCGAGAGAAGTCACAAGGATACACGATTGAGATAAAATCAAGTGCAGAAACAAAAATATCTCATTGTTCCACAGGAGTATGAGTTTATAGTAAGATATGGTATAGATCATGATCTAAGTACTTCAAATAAGATTAAAGGGCAATAGACCTTATAAATTGGCGATTACAGTAATTTTATTAAATATAGTATTTATTCAAATCACACAGCCGGCAGACTCCGGCCTTCCTTACGTTGAAAGCGTGTCTCCATATTTTTGTTTAGGATCGATCTACCGCAGCGATTAAATAAATGAAACGGCGTGACGTATTTGATAGGAAACAGCTGATTGCAAAGAAATACATGATGCTCCGAAGCAGCTCACGTACAACAGGTTTCTCTCGTTTCGTATAGTTAGCTGCGAGTATGAAAGCTTGGTTTTAGCCGTAGGCGACTCACTTACTAGGAAGGTAACGTGTTTTTGGGTTGATTTGCGAGATTTAGTCAGAATTTATAACCGGGCGACAGTATAATTCAGCTCTTATTCTAGTAAGAGGGAATCAAGTGCATTGTCAGCTTGTAATGATTGAGACTGGCAGAGTTTTAAGCAGGACTGTGGAGTTTGTTTGTCGAAGTCTATGAGTCGGAGGTCTATGAGTCGGAGTCGAAGTCGTTAAAATTCACCAGACTCCGACTCCTATTATAATTATATTCCTCTCATACTAATGAAATGCTACACATTACCTCCACTCACATAACTGTGCCGATTCTCTTAGAAAAATGATAACATATAGCCAGTGGTCTGTCAACAATTACAACCTGTACCACCTACAACCAGAGTAGAGTTCAGTTTCAATAGTCATTTGTGTTACATAGAATTTATTTGAGTTTACTTCAGACATTGGTATATTAAGAGAAATAGTATAATATTATTTTCATTTAGCATGATTTGTTGTATTAATTCAATCATGTTGACTGATGAAAGTAATCCATACAATTATCTGTTATACACTTTTTTTCATTTTGTGGAAGAGAAAATAGATATTGAGCTACAGATCAGTCGAAGTTGGAGTCGAAGGTTTTGATACCGACTTCACAACCCTGGTTTTGAGTACTATCACCATCAGTTGTCATGTGCATTGACTCTGGTTTGTACACAGAGTTTAGCAATAGAATGAAGATTGCGGATAGGATATATTTGCGTAGCAGCTAAATCGTAAATTTTGCTATCACGCTTAGGCAAAATCAGCTTTTGTTTTGTTTTGGATTCACGCTACACACTCGGTGTTATTCAAGGTGGGTTGCAATCAGTACCAACGTTTCCAATCAAGCGGTCATTTTGAGATTAATTGGCGCAAAAAGGTTGCTGTGATTGTGGAAATGAACTTCGAACAACTAAAGCGAATAATTTTTCAATTAAAAAAATATACCGGTTTACTGGTGCTTAGAAATATCTAATTAATTCGCTAAAATAGAGATTGGCATTTTAAAACCATCGGTAACATCAATTCTGAAGCTCGATGATTTCCACAATCATTCAAGACAGAATTTAAATTGAATTCGTTCGTGGGACTCTTGAACTGCGCGGGAGGTCTTGGATCTCTGTAGGATTGAGTCGTATTCTCAGTTATCCTCTTCGCAAATATAAAACCCTATCATACCAAGCGTAAGTCAATGCAGGTTGTCGGAATCTTAGATTTATTCATGTGTCCGAATTGTTCAAGTCATTTCTTCAGGTACTCAAAAAAGCTTCAACAATCATCAATACTGCTATGAAATAGCTTTTTTTGAGCTTTTTGTACATTCATGGCTGCTACCAGACTCTCTAACTTATATGTATTTGTATACTCCAGCAAGACATATATCACGAAATATTGCCCATTGGGTATTTTTTCGATGGAACCAATTTTCTTCGTGCGTCTGAGTAGTGTATATCCAGCCAGTCTTATTAATGATGGATTGCATTCATATGGACCGGCACATAAAAATTAATTTTTGGTATAGGATCCGTGAAAAGTGGGCCGTTTAAATTCCTTGAAGCATATTTTTAGCATATAATCAGGAAAATCGCTTCGTCGCCAAACGTGGGGAAACTCCCACACCGACACGACGAAAATAGACGTGTGGTACATATTTATAGCTCCAGAAAGGAAAGTGATTATTATGTAGAGCAAGTGCGGTCGATCTTACCTATAATCTATATTTAGTCAAACTACAGATTATTTGTTACATTGGCTTGAATTGCAAAAATTACTGCTTTTAAAAATGATGATGAGGTGGATTTTTAACTCGATAGCTATGTTTTGCGAATTGTTCGGACTTTATTTAATTTTTTTTATTGGAAATTGTGTCATCAGAAACGCATTCGATCAATATATCTTTGAATGAACAAACTGAACTACGTATAGGATTTTAATGGAAACGTCCAATTGTCATTAAACGAACAAACAATGTATCCTCGCAGAATTTTCTTTTGTGAAAGAGATCTCTGGTAGGTAAACCACAGCAAAAAGATGCATATGAGCAACATATGTCTAATTAAAAAAAAAATTTAAAGTAACTTTTGTGAGGTATGTGTCATCGATGGATCGCGTAAAATAATAGTTTCTAATCGGGTAGGAAGCACTTCTGATAAGACTGCATTATATTTTAGACTAAGGTTTTAGGTTTGTGTTTACACAATACAGTGCAACGAAGATAAACAGAAAGGTAAAATATATCGGCCATAAAAACGTGAACATGCATTCTAACGTTATAAAATACAAAAGTTGACACTCCAAAATATGTATATCACAGCATGTATTCAATCGCGACAGCGCATGTGTTACACTATGCACCGCCGGACATAAGAACTTACATTTTTCTCGAAATATAATTTGTCAAATCGCCGACATCTGTGTATCATACATGTCAAAAATGATTACTGGAGCTGTGCCAATTTTTATTGTTACACACGTGAACTAATATTACCTGTAAATTTATGCGAAGAAATGAACCTTGACGAATACAGATCATCATTATTAATTGATTAATGAGGAATTTTTACTTCAATCATATAGTAGCCAAACTTCATGAAATTCATGGAATATTTGGAAACCCAAACCGAAATTTTGTTTTGTTTTGCGCTTCATCGGCGCAATACCTCAGTGACCCATACTGAACAAGTTTGAATAAAATATTTCCGACAGGAAGGTGTCATGCTGTCCACCAATGAATGCCATTTCATTTTGTTATGCTTACATTATATTTAAGTCTGACGAATGGACAGGTTAATTAAAAAGTTTGCATTTTGGATTCTTTTTACTAATTGTTAGTACGAATGACGAAACAACGTTTTTTTTTAATTTTTAAATATAAATGCTACAAGTCCGCCACTTCTTCAACTTTAACTTTGGGTTAAATTTCTCGATAAATGTCACATAAAGATCCGTAGGTCACTCCAAAAGTCAAATGGCCTCCAGCCGCTTTTTAAGCACCTCTTCCAGCTTTGTCTAGACTGACTTTCAATTATGAAAGAACAAAATTGTCCATTTATTTGAAAATATGATGTATAAATTTGGAAAAAACAAAAGGTGTCCAACTTGACCCAGGTCCATCCATCTTTAGCTCACGCCAGAATTGAAGATTGAATTGAAATATTTTCTGATTGCGAGAATTTTCGAGAAAAATAGTTTGGCCTTTGACAAATTTTTATTTAAATGTAAAGTTATAATTTTATCAAACTCGTAGATAAATTGAGTTTCAATTACGCGATATAGACTGACTGACACCTAAAGAAAAATGGCGCAGAAGAAAAGTTATCAAAAAAAAACAATAGTATTTCGTGATAAATCATTTACTACCGGATTGAAATAATAATAACGATAAAAAATAAAACGATAAAATCTTTCAGAATTGGGGTGATGCAATATTACGAATTATTTTCTAGACAGGAATTATTTTCTAGGCTTGGCAGAAGATGCTTTGACAAAATTTTCCATCCTTGTCATGGTTGTTTTGACATCTTTTTGATCCTCCGGAGTAAAAGTTAGAAAAATTTAGACAACTGAAGAAAAACAATATTTTTTCACCCGTACGCGACCCATCAGTGGTTCACGCTTGATGCAGAATTAATGTAAACAAAAAGTGAAACGTTTATGGTTGTTTATATCCTCGTATTGAAAAAGAATATTTTGGAAGCCATTTTCTGGGAGATTACGACTGAACAAGTATTTCTCACGAATGCCGGTAGTGTTATTGCGCCATACTGATACTTCATTCAAAGATCTGGTGCAATAGCAAACTACACGATTACGTCAAGCATCGTTCGCGACACTCGAAAACCTCTCTTTGAACGTTTTATCGACGTTTTTAAAACATGACATAAGCACATTGTGTTCATATAAATAACCACGCTATGCTAACTAACAGTGGTCGCGTTTTGTTTTAGCCTGTCAGTGTTTATGTAGAAATTTCTTGTCGGTTTTCGTTAGAACAATTACATGTTTTGTGAAGTAAGTTTTGTAGATACATCACGCCGCCTAGTACATCTGCGGCTCTTGCTTTACAAAATATTATTTCTATTTCGGCTAGTGCAAGTATGCCAGCAAGTATATAAAAGTTACTACAAGAGGTTTTGGAAAAGGAAGGGGGATTTTGAAATCAGATATCGAGGGACGGAAATCTAATTTTGCCAAGCATGAATAAACGATTGACCGCGCTTAGGCGGCGCGGTCGATCAGTGACTCAAACCAGGCAAAAAATTTCTAGTCAAAAGTTTTCTGAATAAGTCAGAAGACTTTTTGTGTTTCAAATTTCTAGTGAAACCTAAAAATCGTCAATATAACTTGGTTTTAGCCGGCAAATACAACGCTCAAATTTGATCATATGATCAAAGCTCTTTATCAAGGTATGTTAATATTTTACCATCTGAAAATGATCAAACCATTGACCATTTTAAGAACTATGAAATTGCGTCGCGTCGTGCCTAAACGGCACGGTTCATCAGTGACTCATACTCAATATTACATTGTCATCAAAGTATTTGCGACTAAGGCTGTCCGAAATGTTCGATTGGGTTCTCGATATTCGAATTTAGGTTATTCAATTCGATTTCTGCAATAATTCGAAATCAACAGAATGGTAATTTTGATTTTTTTTTCAAAAATAAGTGAATTTCAACGTAAATTATAAGCTGATAAAAGAATGTCTTTGTTCACTCATAAAATGACTTTTGATTCAAAGATTCGATTCTGGATATTTATTCTATTCGATTCTGAAACCAAAGGATATTCAGTTTGTGTTAAGTATGGTTGCGGGGTTTGTAAATATTCATTTGTTGTTTGCCCAAAAGGAATAATTGCCCAACCATGTTGTTTCGAAATTATCTTATTGGGGGATTCAAATCAGAAATTTTATTGTACAAAGCATGAGCCACAGATGGACCGTGCTTAACTTAACATAACACGCTTAGTTAAAATATTTCCCACTGGGTTAATGTCGGTGAAGCGCGGTTCATCTGTGGCTAATACTTTGCAATATAAAATATCCTCAGGGAATTATAGTGTTGAATTCATACGAATTAAAATATCATTAATCTATCGCAATCTTGGGCATAGGTCAACCAGGGGTTTGCGTATCATTTCTATACCTTTTTAACCCATGCTCAATGAATCGGAACGAACTGCTTCCCTTTGTTTTTTGCCGATTCATGGTGTGCGTGTGCGTCTGCGTCTCTAAAACCCAATACATATTCCATTGTGTTCTCTCTAGAACGTTTTGTCACAACGTCTTTTGTTTAAGATGATATATCACGTCGAGGAGGCATTGGCCGTCTGTGTCTGAGGCTTGACAAAATTATACTTCTGACTGAATTTTTTATATTGTTTATATGCGACCCCCCTTGGGACAATATATTGGTGACTATTGTTCTTTTGCTGTGTCTTATTCCCAGAAAAGAACACTTTATTTGATCAGTGAAATATTGCATGTTCGTGTCAAAGGATTTGAATAGACTTCTTCGAACTGATAACAAATCGAAAATTTTTATTTAGTCAGGCTTGAGCCATAGGTGGATTGATATTAGATGGCGGAATCCATCATTGACCCTTATATGGTAATTCGTGTGGGTTAAATATTCAGAGGTTCAGGTTATAGCCGGTAACAGTTTACAGAACCTTTTCTATTCACTTGCGTATACGATGGGGGCATTTAGTACTCAGTCGTGGTATACAAAAACGAATAAGTAACCAGTAAAATATTGTTTTTTTAGAGCATGAGCTATTAAATATTGAAATTCACTCTAAGCAAGGACGAAAGCAGTGCAGTAAAATTAACTCACTGACGACCACTTGGTCTCAAAGAGGTAATACAAGACCGTTAAGCAGGATGGACTTTGTCGCCTTTAGAGCGCTACTCATATTCAACAGTACGCGTGCGATTCATCTCCGGCACATGCTTGACAAAATTAAATTTCTGACTGGGTTTGTTAAAGCATTCCGTACGATATTCGCTATTTAACGGATCAATCGATAAAGCGATGTTATAGACGTTATAATGACCTATTGAAAATCAATTTGATCTTATATCAATTTTCGGAAGACAGCAGGCAGCTTGTAATACAATATCTACGGGTCTAGATGCTCAATCGTTTATTGTGTTGCGGTATACTAGATATTTTTAAAATGTTAGAAGGACCAGCAAACTAGTTTACGACTGTTTATAAGTGTACGTGGTATCCCAATCAGAAATAGCCTAGAACAGCCCATTCCTGAAATATCTTTTATTCTCTTTTAGTAACGAAAATGTACAAAGTGAGTAAAAATCACCATTTCCGCTAAAAAATAAGAGTAAAGCCATATTTTAGAAGCATTTTCGGTTTCAAGAATATCCGTAGTGTCATGGAAAGCTGACGATCGATTAAAATAACGTCAATCCCAATCGAAATATATCCAACCTTCAGGCAAGGTAATAGATTTCGGCCAAGCTGCTTAAAGTACGAAATTATCGCACTTTGTTGAAATGAGAGCAGTACTGTTTTAAAAAATTTTTGAATTGCTGATCGAGATGATCGCCGAAAAGGTTTAAATAAAATAACGAATCACTTCCCTTATTAATCTAATAGTACTTTTTATAAGCATTGATATGATTGTTCATGAAACGCAAAGTCTTATTTGTTACAATGTATACACTGTAAAAAATTTTTACTGGTATTTGACCTGGCACCAAAAAAACGGTGAAATACCAGTAATAATCACTGGTCAAAGCACAGTGAAATTACCCTTCAAAAGTCGGTAATTTTACAAAATCTAACAGTAAAATTACAAACAATGATAGTAATTTTACTCCTAGACAACCATGAAATTTACTCAGTCGGTCAGTATTTTTACTGGTACATAAAAGTAAATTTACTAGTCTTGTCAAGTGATTTCACTGGTTATTGGAGAGTATTTTTACCGATTTTCCACCAGCGTTTTTACTGGTATAAGACTGTAATTTTCCTATAAACCCTAGTTATTTTACTGCTAGTAATGGAGTGAAAATACTGTTTAGAAGCAAGTGATTTTGCTGGTAAGATACAGTAAATTTAAGGACGGAATACCTGTAAAATTACTGAAAAATCACAGGCACCAAAAAAACGGCAAAACCCCAGTAAAAATACATCTACTGCCACAGTAAATTCATCTGTTTTAAAATGAAAATCGCTGAATAAAGCACAGTAATATTTTTTAAAACGAGAGTTTATTGAAATGGAAAAACAGCTTAAATGAAATCTGTATATACAATCACAGTATAAGTACAGTGTAAATGGCGTAAAAGGCACTCAAATTTCATAAACAATCCACAGTATATATTGCACTATATTTGAACCACATGCGACACTTTAAAGATAAATGCAAATTAAAAATAGACGAATTTTTCCAATGCAAACTTGAAATTAAATCAATATGTGAACACGCAAAAAACATTGTAGAAATAGTAAAAATCACAGTCAAAAGGAAAGTTATATAACTTTCCTATAGGAAGGTTAGGAAAAAGTTAATAGCAGGTAATTTTCATGGAAAGGTATAATGGGTCTAATCAAAATTTGGGATTGGATTACTTTACTTAATTAAATACTTGAATCCATTGTAATAAAAACAAAAAAAAATTTACAAGGACACAAGTAAAAAAAATCTAATAGTTACAAATTTGATTGGAGCTATTTATTATATTCATAACCAAAAACACACATGTTAAGTGAGATTTTTTCCTTTTATCTGGTGCGTGATAAGAAATAGATAGGGGAAAAAATAAGAAAAAGATGGCCTACACTTATCATAACACTGAATATCACTATTTACATTAGAGAACTGTACAATATAAAGAAGGCTAACAATATGGTATCAATGGAACATTAAACTATTCCAAAGTAACACTAACACAATTGGTATTACTAATATGATGATTCCAAGAGGTGAATGCAGAATAATATCACAAAGTTGCAAACAAATCATTTAAAATCATAGCTCAGTAAAGAAAATATCAGAAAAGTAAAGTAAAAGTAAAGTAAAATAAAGCTAAAAGCACGAATGTCTTGAGGCACTGCATTTAATAGTAAAGAGCTGCTAAAAATGTGGTACCAGCAACTGCATTCTAAATGGAAAACATCCCAAACTGAACTGAACAACTATGTTGAAGTGCAGTGAGTGGTATTTGCCCTGGGCAATGGTAAACCATCTACCACCTCTTTGTTTCTATTTAGTCGCCTCTTATGACACGCAGGAAATACGTTAGGACTATTCTAAAGCCCGTACACGCAGGGCTAAAAATTACCTCAATTTCAAATACTGATTAATCACACAATTTCAATACTGATCCAAATTAAATTGTAGCAGAAGTTCGTTTTAATAGTAGTCTCAATAGTCTTCAAACTGATTCAACAAGTTGACTGAGTTTCATCACTTTTGGATGCAAACCATACTTCAATTTTTTTGAACTTCTAACACCGGAGGTATTTATTCCAGCAAAGTATCTAAAAAGCAATATAATCATGTGTAAAGACTTCTATTCACCTCTTTCACTAAATGGGAAATATTTTGGCACAATTTCAAAGATCGCATGTAACATTTTATAAATAATAATTTAATATGGGATTATTGTTGGGAAGAAGTCAATTCACTTAGAGGTGCAAGTCTCACTAAAGTTTAAATTTATAGTCTCGAGTCACATGTGTTGCAGACTCTGGCTAAATTCCTATTAAGTCCAGAGTCAATTTGCATTTTGTCAAGTCACATGAGAGTCGAGTTATTTTGTCAAGACGACTCGAGTGTGGCCTGGGGGCAATGTGAAGAATTGGGAATAATTAATAACATACTTTAGTACCCACCTCCGTATAAATTCGTAGGTCAAGAGAGACCCATCAGGGTACTTCATGCCAAACATAAAATGAGCAGAAAGCATAAACCAGCGCAGTGAAAAATTCTGTGCATCTCATTGCTATATTTCCTTCAATCGAAACAGAAAAGTTTGTTGCTGAAATAAGACTACCACCTGTAAAAACAGACATAAGACTGTCACTTACAAAAAAGAGCAATATACGGGTCTTGACCAGCTTAATAGGAAATATAAAAACAAACACAAATCGAATCAATGACTGACAACAATACCAGGCCGAAATTTACTCCCATCTAATATAGAATCATGGCAAATGGCTGGCCATCTTAAAAATGATTCCTTGACAACCACATGCTTCACAAGTATTGCTCCACCACAAAGTTTCATAAAAAGATGTGGCCTTTTATACCACTTGCCATTATGCGTTTTATAAAACAGTTTTATAAAATGAGAAATGAACCTACGACTTTCCTATTTTCAAAAATTGAATACCATCCCATATCTTTGCCACTTCTTTTAATAAAGACGAAACATAAATTTTCAAAATAGTGAAAACTCACCAACAACAAGAATAATCGGGGCTGGTTGGATTGAAGACATTTTTTCTTGTAAATCAACACTGAAAAATGATATATATAAATTTGATAAATATAAATTTAAGGTTGAATCAAATCTAGAGCTGGGCGACATATCGGTATGACGGTAAGTAATACCGGTATTAAGTTTTCTAAAATCGTATCGCGTTATTTTTCGCAATATTGGTTTGCTGTCATACCGGCATTTTGTGAAATACCGCCTAAAACTGTTCAAGTCGATGCATTATCGCGTCAAAAAAAGGGTCTTTAGACCACTTATAACTACATTATAACATTAAACCAATTTTGATGGCTTGCTTTACACAAGTAGAACTAGAATCAATAAGTTTGACATTAGATAGCAAGTCTCATTAGGCAAGTTGCATAATCTCATAATTGGCTACATTTTATACGAGTTTAATGTATTGTTAAAATAATTACATTTCATAATTATCAACTTATTAAATTGTAATTAACACATACATCCATCCAATCCATTGTTTCAATTGTTATCCGAAGGAAAAATGCGGTACAAAAAATAACTTGGTTCGTACCTTTTTCTTCTGGAGTCTTCCAAGCGTTCACAAGTTTTCTGGCCTGTATGCGATTTAAAATTTCTGTCCTCAGTAAATCTTCCTCGGTTACGAGGGCAAGATCCTTTAAAGTTTCGACACCAATCTCGCTGACAATTTTGTCAGCCAACGAAATGGCTATATACGGTGTCAAAGTTATAACTTTGGATATTTCATCCCTGACAGTTTCCATTCCTAAATTACTAACCTTGTAAAAGCAGACTGAAATGAAAAAAAAACACATAGGAAGTTAAAAAAAATAATTTTCAAGTCAGTATTTCTTATAACTGGACTACAATGCAATTCATTGTATCGAGACGGCAACCATTAGTCCAAATTTTATGTTAACAATAAAGGTTATCTTTTCACCTAGTCAAGATAGCAAGAAACTGGTAACTACATCATATAACTGAATAAAAATAAATCGTGAATAATAAAGGTTGAAAATCATTGTTTTATGTGCAAGGTTGCTAGACCTTAAAGTGAAATGAGGTAAAGCATATAAAACACTGCTCAAATCAGGTATGCCGGAGAAAGCTCTTAAAATACTTGCACTAACACTGACTGCTTAGTTTCTTTACATTATGCTAATATCTACAAATAGTTATATAAGAAGTTTGAGAGCAAACCATGAACCACCAATCACTCCAAATTTATACATACAAATTGGGTGATAATCCAATAATTCATCAAATGTCAGTACTTTGTACATTGTAGAGGCCATATTGACAACAGAGTACAGTCCAATGTGAGGTAGCAGCTTCGAACTAGTCTTACATTTCTTATGATAAAAAATTTTTATGTTCGGAGCAAATCCTCCCAACCCGCAGCTACACAGTACTGAGTACAATTTAGATGAAACTCGGGAATACAGAATACGGTATGGTACCGGTACTGAACTTCCTTACACCAAAGACTCTGAACTTTACGACGTTCGACGCTAGGCCGTGCGATACGGTAGGGTACCGGTGAGTACAGCAAACTGGGGTCCAGTGGTACCATATTCCTGAATGTCATCAAAATAAAAACTGGCAGAATACAGAATAGACTATTCTGTATTCTCATCCTAGGCCTACTGCCTAACATGGCGGCGCCAATGCTGCAAGCATCTGGCATTGGCTCCCGGGTTAGGATCAGTCGCTTGCAACATGATAAATTTTTATGATAATCGGATATATGGTACTAAACTTCATGAGACCCGAAAACTGATGCTAACCTGTTACAGCGTTAAGTTCTGAGTTTGAGTCGCCTTGCTCACTCTGCACTGCTCAGTACTGTATGGTACTCTGCTCGTTGAAAAGTTGTATAACAGTCATAAATAATGGTATTTGCAAGCAACTCAGTACGTATCAACGATACAGTTTAAAACGAACAAATAATCTAGCCGAACGACTTCGTAGAACCACCATTTATCCAGCTCTTGTTAACCCAGGTGGTTCGAATACAAGGCGAACTCGAGAACAAAGAAACTAGCACGTGATCTCATTGCGCATGCGTATTGCGGAGTCGGCAAAAAGAGAAAAAAGCAATGCAGTCAGACGTTCCATTGAGAATAAAAACGAGAGAACTTTTCTCTCGTTTTTCGATATGGCAAAAAAATTACGGGGCGAGCAACAGTAAAAAAAATCACTGCTCCGAAAACGCAGCCCGATTCCCAGCGATTTTACGGAATATTTATTACAGTGTACTACGGAAATAACGTAATATTGACATACGCATGTTTGATGATTCAGTGAAATGCATCGTGGAAAGACTGAATCGTTCGCTCTGTAGGATCTCGATTCTTGGACTTGGTTCATCCGAGGCAGAAGCTAAACAAAATTTTAAAAAATTATTTTGGTTTGAATCAAACCCTGGATTTTTGCACGGGAGATGTGCGAACAAGATGATTTTGAGAACTGAACATACAGTACAATCGCTTTTCTCTTGTTTTTCATTAAAATGATCAAAATGTTTTTGCTAACGTTTTACCAGACTCGAGATCCAAAACACGATATTTCGTCAAAAACGTTTGGTCCTGATATCTATAGATCACGATTGATCGAATATTCTGGTCAATAATCACTTATTGAGTTACATAGTCAAGTATAAGTTAAAGGCAATTACAGCTAACGTTACATGTAAATTTAATTTTCAGTTACTATTTATTAAAAGGACAAACACGACGGTAGTTGAGTGCAATATAGACTATGTCATCAGCAAAGAATAACCTATCTACGGAGGGTCATAACAATGATACAGCCCTGGAACTAATGATTCCTGATGGATTGGGCGAACACAGACTAACACAGCCTGGACTTCTACTGAAGTTCGAACATTTGAACTTGTCGCTCAAAGAAAAGAAAATACTTAAAGATGTGAGCGGATGTGCCCACCCCGGACAAGTGTTTGCGGTTATGGGACCAAGCGGTAAGTGAATTTTGACTACTATTGTCTTGTGTTGGCAATTTAAGGTATAGGTACGAGTTCACATCCAGTATACCTAGCTTTTCATGTTTTTCTGACATCTGATATACTTAGGTCAACTTTTACATTGATTTCATTATATTTTTTTTGAATTTTCACCCAACTAAGGTGGAAGATCAACCTAGCAATACTCTATTTAGTTTTGTGGTACATTCGTTCTACTTTACCTAGTTCAAGAAAAAGAAAAGGTTGCTATCAATAACTTTCGTTTTTTTTCAATACATAGATATTGGTAAGATCTATCTAAAAAGATTTATTTTATTAAATGAAGTTCCTGTATTTATTTTTTTATTGAAATTCACTGTGAGCAAGGACGGGCTGTACTCTAAGCGGAAAACATTCAGCAGAAAAGAATTGAGCTGTTATGGTAAAGGGCAGAGAGTGGTAGCTGCCCCTGTTTATGCCTATCGCACAGTTTTTGGCATCTTGTATGAGGCGAAGATATCCACACGTGAATTGGTGAATTAGTTCCAGGAAATTCGTTCAAATTTTACAAAATATTTTAATCCGTTTTGCATCAAAGGAAAAATATCAGCTGATTCCAAAAATATAACAGCAAAACCTTACATTATTCTGACTTATTGCTTTCGATTTATTTCCGCGGAATGTTGAATAGCGGATATCATAATTTGTTGGAAGGAGTATTGCCATGTAATATTAAATTATCAGGATTAGTAAAAGCTTTCTGGTTGGTAATATCGCTATCAAAAACTAATGAAACGCCAAATATTTAATCATATTTATTATTTAATTATTATCATTATTATTATTCATGTAAAGTATTTCTCAATCTAATCTTTTTTCAGGTTCTGGTAAAACTACGCTTCTTAACATTATTGGTGGAAGGATTCATCAAAACAGTGGAAAGGCTTGGATCGGTGGCCAACCATTAACAAAACAAACACGACGAAAAATAAGCTATGTACTACAGAATGATATTTTCTTCGCCAATTTAACATTGGGACAAACGTTAATGGTACGTATCTTTTATGTCTTGCATCCTCATTTTCCGAAATGTGTTGCCAATCCGAAATTTCATTTTGTCAAGCATGACTCGCTGATGAACCGCGCTTAAGCAGTGCGATCCATCAGTGACTCATACTTGACTAAACATGTTCGGAAAAAATATTTCCGACTGGACCAGGCCTCGCCATTTTATAAACATGAATGAAATAATTTCATAACTTAAAGTGATATATTTACATGTTAATAAT
>OZ023140.1:9631171-9649684 GCA_963675895.2 Styela plicata
TTTAGAAATAAAAATTTAGGTAATCTTTTCAAGATTGAAAATTCCTTCAAAACGAGTTGAACAGAGAGACACCAGTCAGAAATATCACTTTGCCAAGCATAAGCCACAGATGGCCCGCGCCCCGAAAGCGCGGTCCATCTGTGACTCATACTTGTCAATCTGGGAGAAAATACCTAATATTAAAATGTCAATATATCACATTAAATTATGAAATTCATGTTTATAAAATGATGAGGCCATTAGTAGTAAAGTAGGAAATATTTTTTCCGAACATGTTATGTCAAGTATGAGTCACTGATGGATCGCACTGTTTAAGCGCGGTTCATCAGCGACTCATGCTTGACAAAATGAAATTGGCAACACATTTCGGAAAATTAGGATGCAAGACATAAAGATACGTACCATTAACGTTTGTCCCAATGTTAAATTGGCAAAGAAAATATCATTCTGTAGTACATAACTTATTTTTCGTCGTGTTTGTTTTGTTAATGGTTGGCCACCGATCCATGCCTTTCCACTGTTTTGATGAATCCTTCCACCAATAATGTTAAGAAGCGTAGTTTTACCAGAACCTGAAAAAAGATTAGATTGAGAAATACTTTACATGAATAATAATAATGATAATAATTAAATAATAAATATGATAAAATATTTGGCGTTTCATTGGTTTTTGATACCGATATTACGAACCAAACAGCTTTTACTAATCCTGATAATTTAATATTATATGGCAATACTCCTTCCAACAAATTATGATATCCGCTATTCAACATTCCGCGAAAATAAATCGAAAGCAATAAGTCAGAATAATGTAAGGTTTTGCTGTATATTTTTTGGAATCAGCTGATATTTTTCCTTTGATGCAAAACGGATTAAAATATTCTGTAAAATTTGAATGAATACGCCTCATACAATACTCCAAAAAACTGTGCGATATGCATAAACAGGGGCAGGTACCACTCTCTGCACTTTACCATAGCAGCTCAATTCTGTTCTGCTGAAGTTTTTCCGCTTAGAGCACAGTTGCTGATACTCCGTCATTGCTCGAATGTGAATGAATTTCAATAAAAAATAACTAAATAAAAACAAGAACTCCATTCGATAAAATAAATCTTCTTAGATGAATCTTACCGATGTCTATGAAGTAAAAAAAAACGAAATTATTGATGGCAACCCTTCTTTCCCTTGAACTAAGTAAATAAAACGAATGTACCACAGAACTAAATAGAGTATTGCTAGGTTGATCTTCCACCTTAGTTAGGTGAAAATTCAAAAAACAATATAATGAAATCAATGTAAAAGTTGACCTAGGTATAACAGATGTCAGAGAAACATGAAAAGCTAGGTACACTGGGTGTGAACTCGTACCTATACCTTAAATTGCCAACACAAGACAATAGAAGTCAAAATTCACTTACCGCTCGGTCCCATAACCGCAAACACTTGTCCGGGTGGGCACATCCGCTCACATCTTTAAGTATTTTCTTTTCTTTGAGCGACAAGTTCAAATGTTCAAACTTCAGTAGAAGTCCAGGCTGTGTTAGTCTGTGTTCGCCCAATCCATCAGGAATCATTAGTTCCAGGGCTGTATCATTGTTATGACCCTCCGTAGATAGGTTATTCTTTGCTGATGACATAGTCTATATTGCACTCGATTAGCGTCGTGTTTGTCTTTTTAATAAATAGTAACTGAAAATTAAATTAACATGTAACGTTAGCTGTATTTGCCTTTAACTTATACTTGACTATATAACTCAATAAGTGATTATTGACCAGAATATTCGATCAATCGTGATCTATAGATATCCGGACCAAACGTTTTTGACGAAATATCGTGTTTTGGATCTCGAGTCTGGTAAAACGTTAGCAAAAACATTTTGATAATTTTAATGAAAAACAAGAGAGAAGCGATTGTACTGTATGTTCAGTTCTCAAAATCATCTTGTTCGCACATCTCCCGTGCAAAATCCAAGGATTGATTCAAACCAAAATAATTTTTCAGACTTTTATTTAGCTTCTGCCGCGGATGAACCAAGTCCAAGGATCGAGATCCTACAGAGCGAACGATTCAGTCTTTCCCACGATGCTCATTTCACCGAATCATCAAACATGCGTATGTCAATATTACGGTATTTCCGTAGCATACATTGTAACAAATAAGACTTTGCGTTTCATGAACAATCATATCAATGCTTATAAAAAAGTACTATTAGATTAATAAGGGAAGTGATTCGTAATTTTATTTAAACCTTTTTTGGCGATCATCTCGATCAGCCATTCAAAAATTTTTTAAAACAGTACTGCTCTCATTTCAACAAAGTGCGATAAATTTTGTACTTTAAGCAGCTTGGCCGAAATTTATTGCCTTGCCTGAAGGTTGGATATATTTCGATTGGGATTGACGTTATTTTAATCGATCGTCAGCTTTCCATGACACTACGGACATTCTTGAAACCGAAAATGCTTCTAAAACATGGCTTTACTCTTATTTTTTAGCGGAAATGGTGATTTTTACTCACTTTGTACATTTTCGTTACTAAAAGAGAATAAAAGATATTTCAGGCTATTATAGGCTATTTCTGATTGGGATACCACGTACACTTATAAACAGTCGTAAACTAGTTTGCTGGTCCTTCTAACATTTTAAAAATATCTAGTATACCGCAACACAATAAACGATTGAGCATCTAGACCCGTAGATATTGTATTACAAGCTGCCTGCTGTCTTTCGAAAATTGATATAAGATCAAATTGATTTTCAATAGGTCATTACAACGTCTATAACATCGCTTTATCGATTGATCCGTTAAATAGCGAATATCGTACGGAATGCTTTAATAAACCCAGTCAGAAATTTAATTTTGTCAAGCATGCGCCGGAGATGAATCGCACGCGTTCTGTTGAATATGAGTAGCGCTCTAAAGGCGACAAAGTCCATCCTGCTCAACGGTCTTGTATTACCTCTTTGAGACCAAGTGGTCGTCAGTGAGTTAATTTTACTGCACTGCTTTCGTCCTTGCTTAGAGTGAATTTCAATATTTAATAGCTCATGCTCTAAAAAAAACAATATTTTACTGGTTACTTATTCGTTTTTGTATACCACGACTGAGTACTAAATGCCCCCATCGTATACGCAAGTGAATAGAAAAGGTTCTGTAAACTGTTACCGGCTATAACATGAACCTCTGAATATTTAACCCACACGAATTACCATATAAGGGTCAATGATGGATTCCGCCATCTAATATCAATCCACCTATGGCTCAAGCCTGACTAAATAAAAATTTTCGATTTGTTATCAGTTCGAAGAAGTCTATTCAAATCCTTTGACACGAACATGCAATATTTCACTGATCAAATAAAGTGTTCTGTTCTGGGAATAAGACACAGCAAAAGAACAATAGTCACCAATATATTGTCCCAAGGGGGGTCGCATATAAACAATATAAAACATTCAGTCAGAAGATATAATTTTGTCAAGCCTCAGACACAGACGCCAATGCCTCCTCGACGTGATATATCATCTTAAACAAAAGACGTCGTGACAAAACGTTCTAGAGAGAACACAATGGAATATGTATTGGGTTTTAGAGACGCACACGCACACGCACACCATGAATCGGCAAAAAAACAAAGGGAAGCAGTTCGTTCCGATTCATTGAGCATGGGTTAAAAAGGTATAGAAATGATACGCAGACCCCTGGTTGACCTAGCCCAAGATTGCGATAGATTAATGATATTTTAATTCGTATGAATTCAACACTATAATTCCTGAGGATATTTTATATTGCGAAGTATTAGCCACAGATGAACCGCGCTTCACCGACATTAACCCAGTGGGAAATATTTAACTAAGCATGTTATGTTAAGTTAGGCACGGTCCATCTGTGCCTCATGCTTTGTACAATAAAATTTCTGATTTGAATCCCTCAATAAGATAATTTCGAAATAACATGCTTGGGCAATTATTCCAATAGGGTTAGATAAAATCAAATGAATCTTTACAAACCCCCTCCTAACCATACCTTACACAAAGAACTGAAGAAACCTGACGTTACGAAACAATATAATATTAAATACCGTATGCTGTCAAAATGCTGTGTCATCAACATATACTTACTAACTACTTATTGGGATATAAAGTCTCACTGAAATTTTATGACAACATTTTTTAGAGCAACTAAAATTAATTTTTTTGTATTAATAAACTGAAATATTTCGTTACTGACTTGAAAATTGGTCGATCACAATCTACAGAGCATATTTCTGAATTCTAGAAGAAGCACCTAATAGTGAATCAAGAATATAATTTGAAATTCGAAATGAATTCGAAAATATTTTCTCGAAGAAGATTTCTACAAGAGTCTCAAAAGGGGTGTCCAAAAATTGAATATCCCTTGGGTTCAGAATGGAATAGAATAATTATCCAAAAACGAATCTTTGAATCAAAAGTCATTTTATGAGTGAACAAAAAGACTTTCTTTTATCAGCTTATAATTTACGTTGAAATTCACTTATTTTTGAAAAAAAAATCAAAATTACTGTCTTGCATCCTTTCTTTCCAAAACCTCTTGTAGTAACTTTTATATACTTACTGGCATATTTGCATTAGCCAAATAGAAATAATATTTTGTAAAGCAAGAGCCGCAGATTTACTAGGCGGCGTGATGTATCTACAAAACTTACTTCACTAAACATGTAATTGTTCTAACGATAACCGACAAGAAATTTCTACATAAACACTGACAGGCTAAAACAAAACGCGACCACTGTTAGTTAGCATAGCGTGGTTATTTATATGAACACAATTTGTGATTATGTCATGTTTCAAAAACGTCGATAAAACGTTCAAAGAGTGTTTCTCGAGTGTCGCGAACGATGCTTGACGTAATCGTGTAGTTTGCTATTGCACCAGATCTTTGAATAAAGTATCAGTATGGCGCAATAACACTACCGGCATTCGTGAGAAATACTTGTTCAGTTGTAATTTCCCTGAAAATGGCTTCAAAATAGATACTGTTTATTACGAGGATATAAACAACATAAAACGTTTTCACTTTTTGTTTACATAAAATCTGATCAAGCTGTGAACACTGATGGAGTCGCGTCCGGAGGTGAATAATTTTGTTTGTTCTCTGGTTGTCTAACTTTTTCTAATTTTTCACTCCTGGCATTAGGAGGAGGAATCAAAAGATGTCAAACAACCATGAGCGAATGTATGTAAACTTTGGTCAAAGCTAGGCTTGCTGCCAAGCCGAGGTAAATAAATCCTAGTCTAAGAACAATAATTCGTCAGATTGCATACCCCAATTCTTGAAAGTTTTTAGCGTTTGTGCTAGTTTTTATTATTAACTTTCAATCGGTAGTAAAAAGAATTTATCACGGAGCACTTTTTGATGAACTTGTCTTCTGTGGCCTATTTTCCTTAGTGTGTTCTATCGGTCAGTCGTCTCTGGTCGTATTTGGAACCCAATTTATCATACGAGTTTGATAAATTAATAAAATGGTACATGTTAATTATGGTTCTATTGTCAAGGTATTTGTCAAATCAATGAGGAAAGTCTGGCGCTGAGCTAAAGATGGATGTAGCTAAGGTAATGACTGTATATATTTAATGTACTAATTTCTCCAAATACATACCTGACGATTGTTTGGTGAGATTGACAATTTTAGTTTCTTAGTTAAGTGAAAGTCAGTGGTGAAAGAGAATTCGTGGAATGTATTTATTGGGATTTTATTAGAAATTCCGATGCATGTAATAGTGTAAAAATTGAGAAGAGGCTTTGTGTTTTGTTGGATATTGACCCTACGGATCTGTTTTAAGTGATCATATGTCGAGATATTAATTTTCGCAGAGGTATATTTATAGTAAATGGGTTTTACTTCTATAAGATTAAATTCAATGTATATAGTGTGTGAAATGCGTTATATGTGCGTTCTGTGACCGTGTTTGTATAGGGAAGTTATTGTGTTTAAAGTACAAAGTGTTGCTTAGAAGAAATGTTGATATAGTTAATGGTGTGAATAATAAATTTACATGTATGTCATTTTTGAAAGGGGGGGATAATATAGCATTCTAGTGGGTGGGACAGCATGAACATGTTTTATGATCGGTTTTAGTAGTAATTGGAAACATTGAATCTTATTTTAATGGTGTTATCATAGATAGTGATAAGGCCGACATATGTAGTGGATTGTTGAAGGCATCAGTTGATCTATTCGACTTCAGTGAGCTCATATTGTTATAAAATTTATATTTATGTTTGGATTTTGATCCAATAGCCAATTTTATATAAGTTTGGACTATTGTGATTATTGAAGTAGGAAATTTAGTTGTTTTTTTATAATTATAAAAAGTGATCTCGAAATCGTCATAAATTTTTTTTTTATGGTTTATTTTGCAGGTTAATTTTAGTTAATGGTAGTATAGTAACAATTGTATATGGTTTATCTCCTAGTACAGATCAGCACCATGTTATGTTTGTGTTGTTGTATCGCTGTGAGATAGGATCTAATATTATTTATTTCTGAAGGTAAGGAGTAAGATACTTATGTCTCTGTGCTGCTTTTGTTCTATATTCTAACGTCTGCCGCGCTTTTGTCTCCTGGCGTCTGCCTGATAGATGATCCATGTCAAAAAAAGGAGTAGAAGAACTGTCAAGATGCATTTTTATTAAAAAAACGTTAGTATAGAAGTGAAGAATACGTAATAGATTCGGTTTCGATGTTCTTTTTAGATTGCTAGTCGATCTGTCGTTGTACTGTAGTATTGTTTGTATTGTTGTACATATATAACCTTAAGTCTAAAATATAATGCAGTTTTGTTTACTTCGTTGGCCCTTCCTGTAATGGGGTTAATGTGAATATTATAGTTATGCGCTTCCATAAACTGATCTATATGGATTTTTATATAATAATAGCATATATTATATTATTTTGTATTAGACCAAATATTGCTCCTCTATGGATGCTTTTGCCGTTGAAGTAAGTACGCCAAATAGTTGGATGGTCACAAGAAATGAAAATTCTGGTGAGGGATTATGATTAAAAAGTGTGTTCGAATAATAAAATATTTTAAATTATTTTAGAAATTTGTCAACTAAAATATTTGTTTTTAAAGTGGGGGGATAGGTGATATCTTAGTTTAAAAATGGGCGGAATATGAAAGAAGAAAAATTGAGAATATGGTATATTAATCTGACTACAGATTAGGTATAAAGGTGTGAAACGGGATCTAGGGGGGAGAAACACTCTCGCCTCCAATAGAGTCGTATTAGTATGTGAAGGGTAGGAGTAGATATCAGATACGAATGATTAAAATATAATAAATATATTCTGTGAGAATATAAATTACAGGTAAGTATATCACTTTCCTTTCTGGAGCTATAAATATGTACCACACGTCTATTTTCGTCGTGTCGGTGTGGGAGTTTCCCATGTTTGGCGACGGAGCGATTTTCCTGATTATATGCTAAAAATATGCTTCAAGGAATTTAAACGGCCCAGTTTTCACGGATCCTATACCAAAAATTAATTTTTATGTGCCGGTCCATATGAATGCAATCCATCATTAATAAGACTAGCTGGATATACACTACTCAGGCGCACGAAGAAAATTGGTTCCATCGAAAAAATACCCAATGGGCAATATTTCGTGATATATGTCTTGCTGGAGTATACAAATACATATAATTTAGAGAGTCTGGTAGCAACCATGAATGTACAAAAAGCTCAAAATCATCAATACTGCCATGAAATAGCAGTGTTGATGATTGTTGAAGCTTTTTTGAGTACCTGAAAAAATGACTTGAACAATTCGGACACATGAATAAATCTAAGATTCCGACAACCTGCATTGACTTACGCTTGGTATGATAGGGTTTTATATTTGCGAAGAGGATAACTGAGAATACGACTCAATCGTATTGCGCAGTTCAGAGTCCCACGAACGAATTCAATTTAAATTCTGTCTTGAATGATTGTGGAAATCATCGAGCTTAAGAATTGATGTTACCGATGGTTTTAAAATGCCAATCTCTATTTTAGCGAATTAATTAGATAATTTCTAAGCACCAGTAAACCGGTATATTTTTTAATTGAAAAATTATTCACCTAAGTTGTTCGAAGTTCTTTCCACAACTACAGCATCCTTTTTGAGCCAATTCATCTGAAAATGACCACTTGATTGGAAACGTTGGTACCGATTGCAACCCACTTTGAATAACACTGAGTGTGTAGCGTGAATCCAAAACAAAACAAAAGCTGATTTTGTCTTAGCGTGATAGCAAAATTTACGATTTAGCTGCTACGCAAATATATCCTATCCGCAATCTTCATTGCATTGCTTAACTCTGTGTTAATTTTACACGAAATTGTTTAAAAAAAAATTTTTTGTGATTAAATGTTTAAAACCCATCATTTGATAGTTGTGGTGTTTATATTTATTTTTTGGTGTTGTGGGTGGGTAATTTGCGTTTAGGATTTATTTGTGATTGTTATTATTTGAATTTTTAGATATGATATGATTTTATAGGGTTTAAGATGTTTATTTTAATAAAAGACGGATTCGTTTTCTGTAAATGTTTTTAAAACCTAAAAAAATCTTCTACAAATTTTCAGGTTTCAAAAAATATAAATTATAATCAAAAAAATTAATATATACACACAAATGATGTATACATATTATAATAATATGTCATCTAAGAGTTACCATAAATATACATTATCAAAAAAGGATGTTAATATACCTACACACAAACATATAACAAATACTCAGAATAGAGTATATATCAAAATATATCGAATATCCAAAATACGTTAAAATTAATGGTTATAAATATATCAAAACTATATACATCATCAATCTATATAACAAAAATTTTTTTTCGAATTTACGACTAATCCAAAACTAAATAACATCCCAAATAAAACATGAAACTACCCTTAACTAATATATAAAATACAACAAACAACATAACTAATTATAGATAAAGTAAAGATTACTATTTTACTATACTATTATAATGTGTTAAACATGTACTCTGTTGTTAAATAAAATAAAATTTTAAATATTATTCAACTTACAAAAAAAAAACATCATTGTGACATAAACATTATCAAATAAAACTATCTAAACAATATGGTTTGTGTAGATAATAAATCTTAAAAGAATATTAATATGTTTTCTAATATTAATTCATTAAAAATATTACGTAAACCTACAAAGTTATTACTAATAGAAAAGTTAAAAAAATGATTTTATATAAAAAAAATTAAGTAAGGATGGGAAAATATTGTTACAAACTCCATAATAACAATTCATTATATAAATAAGATGAAACAATAAATTTCAAAATAAATGACGCTTGATAAGTGTCAGAACAAGTTTATAAGAATATGAAAATATATTAAAAGGTCAATATATTATCTTTCAAAATAAATAGTCCAACAGTACAAAATTCAATAAATATATATACAATGAATTTTTAATAAATGGTAATATATATGAAAAGGGGGGGGGGGGTGGGAGTGTTTGGGGGGTTGTGGTGGGGGGTGGGGATGGGGGGCGGTATGTATTTTTTCTTTATTTTTTTTTTTTTTATACATATTAATTTTTATGACATTTTAAATTATAATATCAGAAATAAATAAATAAAAAAATTTAATAATAAAAAAATATTTTATAAATAATAAATAAAGTATAATAATAAAAAAAAAACAAAAAAATAAATAATAAAATAATAAACAAATTATATATATAAATTTTTTTTAAAAATAAAAATTATTTAATAAAATAAATAAATATTTAAAAAAAAAAAATTAAAAAATTCTATTTAAATTATGAAAAAATAAAATAAAATAATAACTATTCAAGAAAAAATAAAAAAAAAATAATACATATAAAAAATAAAAAACCAAAATGTTTTTTATTTAATCTAAAACTATTTAAAAAAAAAAAACACAAAAAAAAAAAAAAAAAAAAAACAAACTATAAAAGAAAAAATAAAAAAAAAGAAAACAAAAAAAAAAAAATTAAAAAATAAAAATACAAAAGAACACAAAAACAAAAAAAATAAAAAAAATAAAAAAAAAAAAAAAAAAAATAAAAAAAAATAAAAAAAAAAAAAAAACAAAAAAACAAAAAAAAAAAAAAAAAATAAAATAAAAAAAAATAAAAAAATAAAAAAAATTAAAAAAAAAAAAAAAAAAATAATAAAAAAAAAAAAAAAAAAATACAATAATTTTATTTCTATTTTTAAATTAATAAATTCATTTTTAAAATAATATTTTAAAAAAAATTTTATGTTTCATCAAAATCTCTTAAACACTATTATTATATAACAAATACTAGCTATATATTATTATAAAATTCATTAACAATAAAAAATAAAAAACATATTTCAAACTAATATTAATAAAACTAAAATTATACAACCTATCTTATTTCCAAATAAATAAAATAAATAATATTATAAAAATAAAACCACAATACAACCAAAATCAATATATAACTAACAAAACAAAATTCAAATTAATAACACAAAAAAATAAATAAATCAATCTTATTCAAAACAACAAAAACTTTTATTTATTTTTATATTATAAATATTATCTTTATTACATAACATAAAAATTAATTTATATAATCTATAATTATATTAACATCATAAACAATTACTTAAAACATATATTTAAATATATCATTCACTTTTTTCTAGTAATATCATAATAAAATAATTTTACCTTTTTTATTTAATTTCTATAAAAATATACAAAAATTTATAAAAAAATATTATTTTTAAATAAATACAATTTTCTTATAAAAATAAAAATAAAAATTTAAACATTAATAATTTAATTTTATTTACTTACTATTTATTATTAATTTTTTTTTCTACTTAATATTTAATATATTTATTAAATCAATAATAAAAAAAAATTCAAATATATTCTTTTAAAAAATTAAAATTAAAAAAAAAAATTTATTTAAAAAAAAAAAAAAAAAAATTTCATTTTTAAAAAAATATTTTTAATTAAAAATAATTCTTTTTCAAATTTTCTTGTTTTCATAAAATTAAAAATAAAAAAATATAAAAATTTATAAAAAAAAAAAAAAAAAAAAATAACAAAAAATATATTAAAATAAAAAAAAGAAAAATGTATTATAAACCTTTATTTGTAAAATATAAAAAAAAAAAAAATTAAATAAATATAAAATAAATATAATATAAAAAAAAATATTAAAAATTTATTAAAAACAAAAATTAAAAAAAATTTTTATAAAGTTTCCTCTCAATTAGCTAGAAAAATCACACGAATAAAATCAATCAACAAAAAAAAATTGTCAAAATATCCCCCTACAATTCATCCCTCCACTAACACCATCCAAAAAAAAATCCCTTCTTATTCCTTTTAAATCTTTAAAAAATTAAAATAAAAATATTTTTTTAAATAAAAAAAATAAACATATAAATAAAAAACAAAATAAAAAAATAAAAATAATAAAAAAAATAAAACAATTATAAAAAAAAAAAAAATATATTTTTCTATTAAAAAATTTTATTTATTAAAATCCATAAAAAAGAAACAAAAAAAAAAAACTAATTTTTTTTTTTTTAAAAAAAAAAAATAATTATTTCATTAATTTTATAAAAAAATAAAATATTTTATACTCAAAATAAATAATAATAAATTTTTTAAAATAAATTTTTTATTCTCTTATAATTTTCTTTATTTTTTTCTTTCTATCTTTCTACTTTTTTTTTTATATATAAATATTTTAAAAAATAAATTTATATTTTTAAAATCTTTTTTAAAAAATATTTTTTCGTTTTTTCAATTTCTAATTTTTTTATATTTAAATAATTATTTTCTTTTTTTTTTAAAAATATTTTATTAGTTTAATATCTTTTTTTAAAAAAAAAAGTAAAAAAAATAATATTTTTATATTAAATTAAAATATAAAATTTTTTTTTATAATATATTTTTTTTATTTATTTAAAATAAAATTTTTAACAAAAAAAAATAATAAATATATCAAAAAAAAATTTTGTTATTAATTTTTTTTCGGTTTTGATTCTAAATTATAAACATAAAAAAATTTATAATTTTTCAAAAAATAAATAAAAAAAATTTCCTTTTTATAAAAAATTAAATAGATTAAATTTCTTAATAAAAAAAAAAAATAAAATATAAAATATAAAAAAAAAAAAAAATACCGATTTAACATTGATAAAATAAAAAAAATTTTTATAAAAAAATTAAAAAAAAAAATTATTTTACATAAATTAAAAAAAATTTTTTTTATTTTTATTTAAAAAAAAAATATAAAAAATTTTCCTTTTTAATTAATAAAAATATTAAATATTAATAAATTTATATTATATAATCATAAATTATTTAGAATACTAAAATTTTGAAATATTAAAATAAATCATTTTTTATAAAAAAACATTTTTTTCTTTTTAAATAAAAACAAAAAAAAAAATAAAAAAATAAAAAATTTAATTAAAAAAAATAATATACTTTGTTTTAAAAATATCCGTACCTTAAAATCATCAACAAAAATATGCCTTAATGTAATTCCCGAAAAAAAAAAAAAAATTTAAATTACAATTAATTTCAAAATATTTTTTTAAAAAAAAAAAAATAAAAAAAAAAATAAAATAAAAAAATAAAATTAATAAAAAATAAAAAAAATTTATTTTTATTTTAAAAATAATATTTTTTTTATTATTTTTTTAATTTATTTAATAATATAAATTATTAATTTTTATATTTTTTTATTATTTTTATTTATTATTTATAATATTAATATTTAAAATAATAAATTATAAAAAATTTTTTTTATTATAATTTAATTTTTTTTTAATTTTTATATTATTTTTATTTATTTTATTTATTTATTTTTTTAATATATTTTTTTTAAAATATTTTTATATAACAATAATTATTAAATTTATTTAATATTTAATTTCTTTAATTTTATATTTAATATTTCATTATAATTTATATATATATTTTATAATATTTTTTATATAAAATTTATATTATTATTATTTAATTTAAAATTTAAAATATATTAATAAATATTTTTTTTAATTTATTTTTTATAATTTAATTTTTTATTAATTATTCCAATATTTTTATAAATTAATATTATTTTTTTTTAAAATTTTTTTTTTATTTAAATATTTTATTAAAAATAAATTTTTAATATTAATAAAAAAAATTTTATTATAATATTATATTTTATTTTTTATATTATTATATTTAAATAATAATTTAATATTTATATAAAAATTTTTTCATTTATAAAAATTTTTTTTATAAAATTTATTAATAACAATATTAATTATAATAACAAAAAATAATATTTAATTTATATTTAAATAATATTTTTATATATATTATATTATTTTTTTATTAATTTTAAATTTTATTAAATTATTTAAATTATTAAATTATTATATATTAAAATTAAATTTATAATATAAAATAAATAAAAAATTATTTATAATTTTATAATTAAATTATTTTAAATTTTTTAAATATTTATAATAATATAATTATTTATATTTCAAATAATAAAATTTATAATCTTTATTAAATAATATTATTTATTTTTTATATATAAATTAAACATAAATTTATATTTTTTAAAATTAATTATTTTTTAGAAATATAAATAAAAAATATATTTATATAAATATTTTAAAAAATAAAAAAAAATAAATATATAAAAAATTAAAATATAAAAATATATAAATTTATTATTATAATTTTTATTTTATTTTATAAAAATAATAAATTTAACAAAATTTAAATTTTTTAATATTTAAATTATTTAAATTTTATTATTAAAAAATAATATTTTAAAAAAATTTAATTTTAAAATTTTTTAAAAAATATATTATTTAATAATATAAAAATTTTATTTTTATAATTTAATTAATTTATTTTAAAAAATTTTATTAAATTATAATTATTATATTTTTTAAAATTTAATTTATTTTTTAAAATATTATTTTAAAATATTATTTATTTATATTACCAATATTAATAAAAATAATAAATAATATATAAAAATATTAAAAAATATATATTAAAAATATAATTAATAATAAAAAAATATATTTATATTATAATAATTTATATTAATATTTTTAATTAAATATATTATTATATTAAAATATAAAAACATTTTTTATTTTTTTATTTTATTATATATTTTTTTTTTAATAAATAAAATTAATAATAAAATTATTTTTATATTAATTAAATAAATAATATTTTATTAAAAAATTTAAATATTAAATAAAAATTTTATATTTTAAATTATTTAAAATTATTTAAAAATAAATTATAATTATATATATAATTTTAAATATTTTTTATTAATTAATTATATAATTATTAATTAATAATTTATTTTTTATAAAAAATAAATTTTTATATATATTTAATTATAATTTTATTAAAATTTTTTATTAATTTTATAAAAATTTATTTATTAAATATTATAAATATTTTTAATATAAAATATAAATTAAAAAATATATTATATAAAAATAATATATTTATATTTTAAAAAATTTTATTTAATTATAATTATATTTATAATATTATATATATTTTTATTTTAATAAATAATATAATTTAAAAAAAAATTTATATTAATAATAAATTTTTTTTAATTAATATATAAAATATAATTTATAATATATTTTTAAATATTATATATATATTTTTTATATTTAATAAATTTTTTAAATTTAATATATTATTTATTTAAATATATAATTAAAATATTAATAAAAATAATATTATATATTATATTTTTTTTAATAAATATTAATTTATTTTATAAAAAATAATATAAAATAATATTTTAATAAAAAAAAAAAATAATATTAAATTAATTTATATAAATATTATTATAATAATATATAAAAATATAAATATAATAAAAAAAATTAATATTTTTAAAAAAAAAAAAAAAAATAAAAAATATTTAAAATAAAAATAAAAACAAAAATTATATAAAGAAAATTAATAATAAAAAATAAAAAAATACAAAAAAAATATAAAAATAAAAAAAAATTACAAATAATAATATAATAAATAAAAAAAAAAAATTAATTATATTTATTAAAAAATAATAAATATAAAAATAATTTAAATAAAAAATATATATTATTAATAAAAATAATTATTTAAATAAATAAAATATAATTAAAAAATAATATAAAAATTTTAAAATAAATTTTATAATATTTATATATTTTATATGTTAATAATATAATATCATATTATATTATATAATATATTAATATATAAATATTAATATTATTTATTTTTATTTAAATATTAAATAATATAAATTTATTAAATATCATAAATATTATTTATAAAAATTATTTATAAAGTATAAATTCCCGCAACAAAATCACTGGTCTTTGACAGTAATTCTAATTGAGGCATTGAGAAAAAATTCAAATTTGACTCATTGTCCAAATTTGCCAGTGAAGTTACTGTACTTTTGTTTAAGTGTGCATACGTTTGTTTACGTTTTCTCACACAACCGGACGGTTTGCCATAGTGGCTGTAGGAGAATGCTCGTTTCATTACCCACGTTTGGGTTCTTTTGGCATGCGGCGACCATTTGTGACGCATGTTTGCAAAAAACGAATCGCCGAGCATGTAACCAAATGGATTCAAATCTTGAACAAAAAGTGTCATCTCTAATATTAAAAGTAAAACTTTTTATGAACTATAAAGCATTCAAAATAAATTCGAATTTAAAATAAGCTGTTTTAGAAAAGCAGGAACTTGATAAACATTTGTACCAATTTGCAGCCTCTTCTTGATAAGCTGATTGGCAACACTAGAATTCGAAACTATTTTTCAATTTTATTCCCAATCTTTTCATTCGAGATTTCCCCAACAACATCATTGTCGAAGCCACAGATTTCAATTGCCTGTTAGTGGACAGAACAGTTTTATTGGTAAAATATTATAAATATTATAGAATTGATAAACACTCGGCTCGTTGGATGAAACTAAAGAATTCGACAACGTACGTTTTCGCCAACCAAAAATGCAGAAAAGCCTTTTAACGCTTTAAAACATACAGAATCTGAGTTTTCAATACTTTGACAGTTTTATGTTATTTTTTTTTCTATAGCCACTTCTTGGGATGGGCCACCCTTCCCATGGCCCTGTACCTTCCCGGGATTTAAAAATGATCGGGAATTTTGAAATCGTAAAAAGTACGAAGATCATATTAATCTGGCAACTGCCATTTTTTATAATAATTTATTTCAGCTGTATTTCCTGAGTACGCTTGATATCAAATATACGGGTATATCATAAAGATTCCATTTTGATCGTGCGAGAGGGGAAGGCCTGTGATATTACTATATCATATTGCGAACCACGACTTGTTTTAAGGCTGCCAGGTTCAGATCGAGTTTGACGAACGAAGTCGACTCATTGGTCGACCCGTGGGTCGCCTTGAGCAAGGTTCTGTACCACCGTCCACTCAGAGACGAACAGGGTTTGTGTGTTGTTAGAAAAATACGATCATTTAGTTTCGACCAAGACTTCCTAAAATATTACGCCCCGAGTTGAGTCGTGGGGATGTATTAACGAGTCGGGTTTGCCTGAATTCGAACACGAAATCTTCAACCTGCGATGCCATCACTTTAAATATCAAAATTATTTAGTATATAATCTATTTTTAAGTTTCCCTAAATGAATATTTTTGTCACAGTCATTTGTTCGGTATTTATCAAGGTGGATCGCGTCGATGCTACGCGTTTCGTCCGTGGCAAATGTTTGACAAAATTGATTGTGCGAGGAAAATCAAATCTCTTTTCGGCAAGTTTGGTTGGTGTATTTTCATTCCGTTCACTATGTGCCTCACAATGCAATGAACTTAAACTTGTTCCCATACCATAAAATTAAAACGATCGTATCTCAATAGCTATCAGGGATAGCCACTTAAAATTTGGTTTATTGGTAGTGTTATTGCTGCCTCAGTATTTTTACAATATATAACTATTTGAACTTAAACGAAAACCGTTCAATTAAACTTTTGGTACTATATTATGTCTTATTTTTCCCAAAGTCAGCATAAAATTGATTGATTGAAAAGATATTCTAACTAATTCTTTGTTAAAAACTTTAAACTTTGATATATTACGTGAAAAAACTTTGAAACTTTGCACATTTGAAATCTGTCTTACAGTGTCACATCAGTATTTTCACTCCTGAGTAGAGTTAGCGTATTCTAGAACGTCGGGTCTATCAATTCCATTTCTTACCATTACCAACATTTGCGAGAATGTATATTTCTTAAATTAAAACTCCAACCACAAACATACTGGATTGCCTGCCGTTGCCAACCATCAGATGTAAATATTTTTCTGCGTTTCGACATCGCACATTCAAAATCTGTTTTTTCCTGCCATCACTATTCTCACAGCTGAGCAGAGTTAGTTCTTTAAAGAACGTCGTTCATCAATTTTATTTCCAAACAAAAAAAAAATATAAAAATAATTCTTACCAAATTTTTTTTTTGGCTACCAAAATATTTTTAAAACTTTTTTTCAAAAAACGCAAATTCATGGGCAAAACCGAATCATTAAAATTCGAATCTGATTCGGGTAATTTTTCGTAACGAATCGAATAACAAATATCCCATTTTCGGTATTACTATTATTGTCTTCATTGCGATAATTAAGAATATTAGCTACAACAGACCTAAAAGCAATGTATTTTTAATTACACTCCAGTCCAAGAGAGAACATTTTAACGACAAATTACAATCGGTTTCGGTCAAGTTTTACCAAAATCGATTGCATTTTGTCGTTAAAAATCAAAAAGTTTGCTTCATTCAGGAAGTTTTTGTTCCTACGAACGATTCACGATTGATTCGGTTGACACCATTGCCGAGCCCTATATACACAATAAATTCCCGTAAAAAGGTTAATTTCCCCGTATCCATAACTTTGACATGCGTGGTAAAGCAGTGCTAACAAAGTTTCACAGTTGCGACCCACCAGTGGTGTTGGTTTCTCAAATAGTTAAAATTAATCATTGGTGAAAACCCATCAGAATTTTGTTTCAATTTCTCGAAAACGTTAATTCTTGTCAATGCCTTTATAGTGAGAAATTATGATTTTTGTCTGGTCCATATGACGCCCTTTAGACTCAGAAAAAGATTTTTTAGTGTTCACCAATTATTTGCTTATATAGCTGGGGCGCAACGTGAAAACGCTTGGCACAGACTTTTGTAGTGTCCGTGTATCTGTTCTATATTACAGCTACACGAGAAGTGCCTCGCTGAGGGGTACGCTCGGCGTTGAAACGGTAAAGCATTCAAACATGGGCTTACCATGCAATCGACATGTAAATTACACGCTGCTCGGCGTTTATGGCCTCTTTCGATTTCAGCACTGGTCACGGGTTGTCTGAAGTTCATTGAACATACCCTATCTGATTATTGTC
>OZ023140.1:9679293-9720407 GCA_963675895.2 Styela plicata
AACAACTGTTTTATTTTATTTTTTATACTCTTCTACAACTTTCACTCGGCAACATTATAGAATTTATTAAACAAAGGTATAGCTTTTAATCAAGAAAAGATCCCATTTTCACAAAATTTCACTAGTTTAAAATAAAACAGAATAAACATATTATTATGCTCTTTCATACTTTGTCGCTTTGGTCGGACCCGTCGCAAAACAGAATCCACATAGGTAGCGGCCATCACTCGCTATTAAAATTTTAATGGTATCATTGAATTATTTTGTCGAAATCTTTGTCGCGTGTAGCGTTACCAGATTATTGCTTGTTATACAATTTGGCTAGCATAAAATTTTAATAAACAACTGTTTCCAGTATTTTCATGAAGCAGTCACATTCGGAATCAAAGCTATGAATAACGAAGAAAGATGGTTCTGTAATATACCCGATATATAGGATTTATAATCATTTAATATAGCCCTGTAGATACGGGGTTTAGAAAAGTGTTAACGTATTTCCTGCTTGTCGAAATAGGCGACAAAAAGGAATAAAAGAATTAATAGATAGATCTACCATCACCAGGAATGATATCACTCACTGCACCTTACCATGGTGGTTCAGTTCCGTTTGAGGTGTTTTACGTTTAGAGTGCGGTTGCCAGCATTACTTCTTTTAGTCGCTCTTTGCTGTTAAGTGGCCTTTAGTCGGTTCCTTCTAGGCACTGCTTTTGGCCTTGCTCAGAGTGAATTTCAATAAAAAAAATAGACAAAATAGACAAATCTTTATCAAGTATAAATGTACGATCGAAAATAACAAAAGAATGTCGACAAATGTCGAACCGAATGTCGGCAACAAGAGTATACAAACCCGGAAAAGGAATCACACCACAAAACCATGTGCAATACTGCTTTGACTAAGCTGCGCGAGGAAACAATATTATTAGGACTGGCAACCAGACTTTGTGCCCTAAATTACCATTTGCACAAAATTGGATGTCGTTCAAATGATCACGACTGGTAGTTCCATACGGTACGGTAAGAAGTTCGGTACGGTACGAATGAATTTTCCGGTACGTTAGTACGGTACGATTCATTTTTTAATTTCCGTACTTTGCACGGCACCTTTACGAAGTTCGATATTTATTTCGTACCATATCGTACTTATTTTCGTACCTTCGCATTGCACCATATTCTCCTCAATTGAATTCGAAAAAATAATCCCATTCAACATCTCTGCCGTTTCATAACTGGGCGCAAACAATTTAGTATGTGTCTATCAAATATTTTTTTAACTAAATGGTTATTTTAAAATGATTTAAAGTGTAAATTTTCATAATGCAAATATTATATTTTACCTCATATAGGGGTAGGCGAAGCCGAATCAATTGAAATTTCAATCTGATTCGGATAATTTTTGTCGAATCGGATCGAATGACGAATTTCATGAAAATAACAAATATCCCAACTATAGTGTTACAACTTACCTCTTTTGTTTTGAATTTATACTCCATGTCTGAGAGCAACAATTTCCATATTTTAACTACAAAATATTATCGATTTTGGTCCAATTTTACCAAAATCGATTGCTTTACATCGTTAATAATAAATTTTCTAGTTCATTTACCAAGTTTTTGTTCCTATGAACGATTGACAATTGATTCGAATAACTTGTGCTTCGAATCGAATTGCCCAGCCCTCATATCATATCATTCCAGCTTCTTGTGTTAAATACTAAGTATCATGTAGGTATGTATATTTTTGAAGGAATAAATTGAGTAAATCTGAATAAATTATGACTGCATTTTTGTTGTCTACTCGGTTGACATTCTGGAAATTTTCCCATCCCACCGGATCGTTTTTCTTACAAAAGGACAAAATAACACTTCTACTTTGGCACGCTCCTCTGTGGTATAGAAGAATGAATGAACAACCTGGAATGGCTCCAATTACTTTAACAATGGATGAAGAATGTGGGAATTGTATCTTCACGAATGACAAAAATCAATCCAAAAATTCAGATTTTATAGTGTTGCACGACACATTTTGAAGAACGCCGGAAATTTTCCAGAAAGAGAAACGAGGTTAGAATTCCTATAATATATCTTTACGACAAAGTTAAAACTTGAATAGTAACGTTTTTTATTGAAACACCATTTGTCAAGTTAGATGGCGCTGATAGATTGCAAACACAATTTTACTTTTTAAAGTGGTAAATTCCCCCACCTACGTCCCCCGTGCTTAATGGAACAGGCTCATTACATAAAAACAGGTGTGTTTTTAGCGCTTATTTAAATTTCAATAGTCACCCAAATCGTTAAAATTGGTTGTGCAGCTCCCTCGATTTTGACAATTGAAAATAGATGTTATTACTGATGACTTACTGGAAAAACTTCACCTTTTGCAGGCACCTTCGGACGTTACACGGTTCCCGGTATAGCGATCCATTAGTTCCAGACGCTTTCACCAGTTTTCTATATATCCTGCTACACAAAATAGGCTCGATTGTGGGGCCGCTCGCGTTGGCAGTCAGACTAATAATAAATATGATGCTACAGTTATTAAACCTGGAAGCTATGTTTTTTTTTCACGAACACTAGCGTCGGTAGCCTTACCGCATATGATACCGTGAGTTAAATGCTTGACAAAATGCACATCAGCAGTCTAATTTGCACATGCAGTAACGCCATGATAAAGCGCAATTCTCATCTGGTTATCATTTTCAATTTATGTAATGTCAGATGTGATTTCTTGTCTTAAAATAAATTTTAAGGTATAGTAACTTAGAACATTGTTTTGAAACACGATTATCTGGTCAGTGTATGGATTGTAAAAGCGGATCGATTTTGTATGGGTGTATTCTGTGTTACTCACGTCATTATTGAACATGATGTAAAAACGGCGTCCTCACTAAATATGTATCGATATATTGTTATCGGCGAGCTATTGTGGGTATCGCGATTGGTCTGAAAAAGCCAAAACCACGGATGTGAAAGCAAGCAATTTTCTCTGGTGTTTCGGCTGACGTTTTGTCCGGGAAAAGAAACAGTTTTAATACTATTTCAAATGTTCTACTGAACCAGCGAACCTGTAAATGACTATTTTTTTATTGAAATGCACTCTAAGCAAGACCGAAAGCAGCTCCCAAAGGAAATCAACCAACGGCCCTTCAGTAGCAAGGAGTTTCTTAAATTGTTGCACCAATAACTGCATTCTAAGCGGAAAACATCCGAAACGTAACTGAACCGTCATGGTATAGTGCAGTGTCGCAGTCCAGCCCCGTTCGCTGCCAAATTCATCTGTGACTTATAATATAATTTCACATTATATTGGTCTGAAATGTGAATCTAAAAAGTTGGACATATTTTTAAAATCGGATCGAATCACAAATTCATATAAATAACAAATATCCAATTTTTACTATTACAACTCGTCTCCATTATGTTAGTTCTTAGTTACACTTCTTCTGGTTGATTCTCCTTATAATATATCAGTATATAATATGCGGAATCATTTCCACCCTGATGATTAAAATTTCTAAAATCTGTAAAAAAAATTCAGATCAACAGGACAAAAGTATGTGATCTGGATAAAAGAAAATCCTTTTGCGACCAAATATCTGCGGGGAGGTCATAAACTTCAGGATTTTGATGCCGAGTTTAATATAACTATGAACTACAGAAGAGATTCAGATATCCAAGAAACTTACGGTTGCTGGCAGAATCTAATACCTAAGGTATGGGGCAATGTAATTAGAACGAAAGTAATAAGTAAGTAAAGTAGAACGTTGATCTTAATGCATCTTTTATTTGACAGCATATTTATTACAAATAGCCAACGGGGCTAGGTACCGAACATCCACTTACTCAAATTAAGAAGTGCTAGATCGTTTTACTATCGATCAGGGCAGATAGGCCCACTCGATGCACTTTATTAAGGTTGTTCAGTTATATCTGAAATATCTTCTGCTTAGAGGAAAATTGCGATACTACAATTTGTTAAAGCTGGGGGAAAGAGATAAGTTACGAAGTAGGGCAAATCCACCGCATTGGGAACCGAACCAAATGAGAGGCACATGAAATACTCTTGCTCAAATGGATTTTGTTTTCAAATATATTTCATGAAAAAATATTTTTTCAACAATGTTTTTATTGTTTGTCTTCAGTCAACAAATTTGCTTTTAAAAAGTTCAAGTCAACGTCACAAACAAATTATCAATGTTATACCAAATATTCATCTATCGGAATATGGACTGATATCTACCATAGCCAAACCTGGTTAAGAAGTTGGACATGGATTACTGTTCCTGAAACAGAAATTTATTTTGTCGAATATGAGTCACAGTTGGACCGTGTCTCGTCAACGCGATCCATCAGTGACCCATACTTAACAAAACATACATTGACATCAATTCTGAGGGAGTCGAACACTTTACGTAACTTTCATTTTAGTTGACAAATTTACGTATTCATTCAATCTTTTTTATGTATAGAAAATTGATTTTTCAAAGAAAACAAAGCTTGCTGTGATGATTGCCAGTGACTGCAAAAGACCCGGAGCAAAGTTAAGACTTGAAATGACACAAGCATTCATCAAGGACGGTCTGAAATTGGATGGGTATGAAAGCTCAAATATTCTTAAAATATAATCGGGCCTTCTCTACCCATTCATTGGGCAATCCTTTCAAATTTGTAAAACCACAATGCAATGAAGAAACTGGCGCAATTTTACGTTGGGGGAAGGTTGGGAGGGTACAACTTTTTCGTTGACGACGTTAGGTATCAAATCTTATAGAAGCCTAATAAAAATGAGGCCATCTGATTTTGTTTGTAAAACATGCAAAATAAATTGTAAATATTATTAAATTCAAGCCCATTCTAAACATAATTCCCAAATATCTCAAATTCCGTATAACGTACTAGAAAAAAATGTATGAGCGCCGCGGCAGGTGATAATTCCGAAATACATATTACTCGCAAAGCTCCGTTTATTATAGTGATTAGAGCTGTCCAAAATATTTCATTCGCGATATTCGAATTATAAATTATTCGATTCGATTTGTGCAACAATTTGAAATCAACAAAATTATATTTTAAATTTTTTATTTAAAAAATGAGGGTGATTTTAACTTAACTGAAACGCTGATAAAAGTAAGTATAAGACTTCTGATTCGATTCGGGAATATTATCTGATTCGATTCTGAAACCAAAGGATATTCGATTTTGGCCACACCTAATTGTAATAAATGAAAATGTTAAAATTTTCATGGGTGGGGTGGAGCACGTACATTCAAGCTTGCCTAATGCTTGCCTTCAACCAGAAGATGTTTCCTGACCAAGTGGAATTCGTGACCCTTCACTTAGCTTGTAGCTAACACCTAAGAAACTCGGAATAGGAATCTCTTTAGGAGGGGACAATGTTTTTTGATGTTTATATCTTGTTTTTCGAGTAAACTTCACCAGTAGCAAAATTCTATTTCTGCTGACGCAATATATAGCTACTTGTCAATAGGACTTGGGGAGGAAAATATTGGGCCCACATCCCGCCTGTTACCATTGGGTGTAACTCAGCTAATAACCTTCGGGTATATTTGTCGTCAGGGATGGATGGACAATATGCAAATTCCACCTCCTAGTGGTGTGTGAGTACGCCTGTGTGAGTACCAACCTGCAGCTCGTCCAAAACTTCACCTTTTCACAATTTACAGGGTGAACAGTCATCGTTTCTAGTCTAAACTAACTGTGCTATTTATTTGCAGATTTGGAAAATGCTTCGGATCCAGATTTGAAAAAAAAATATATCTACTATACTCCGACCCTATAAATTCTACATGTCATTTGAAAACAGTTATTTATGTCGAGAATATATCACAGAAAAATTCTGGATAAATTCTCTTGCACATGGAATAGTGCCTGTTGTTTGGGGACCTCGGAAGGACGAACTACAGCGAGTTGCTCCGCCCAACTCGTTTATCCACGTTTCAGACTTCAGCTCTACAAAACAACTTATCGATTATTTGAATTTTTTGGACAAAAACAAAACGGCATACGAAGAAAATCACACCACCTTCCTTACCAGAGAGAATCGTATGTCCAATACTAAATCCCTTAAAATACACAAAAGATCACAGAATACCTCTTTCTTTTTGCGGGTTGTGCAGAGCAGCAACGAAGTTACCGAAAATTTGAATTGTCCCTTCGATTACAAAATGGTGGTTTGGTACTGAAACGACTGAATGTTTGTTGCAAGAACTGAATTCGTCACATATGGGTTTGTCGAAACCCCCTTCCCCCTAGTACAAGACCTCGTAACTATTTGTTGATGTATCTTAGAACTTTTTAATCTGGTCCTAGTTGATATAAATGAGCGCTTGACATATGTGAGGGTAAGTGTCAGTGCCAATCGGAAATTTGCGCTACCTGGTTAAAAAAAATTGACCAAACATGTTTTGTTTAGCGTAGGTCACTGATGGATCGTGCCTCCGAGGCGCGGTCCATCTGTGGGCCAAGCTGGGCAAATTAAAATTTCTAACTGGATGAACGCGATGGTTTAAGCCAAGATTTTTCAAAGTCAACACAAACAACTCAAATAAACCTACCTATCAATAAATGATAGGAGGTTCTGTTATCGCCCAGTGCAGATAACATTCACTGCGCTACTTGACAGTTTTGTTATATTTCGGATGTTTTCAGCTTTCAATGCAGTTTTATATTAACGATTATTATAAAAACACAGTGCAGTTGCTGGTGCTACATTTTACATTAGCTCTTTGGCATAAAATGAAACAGAAAGACGCGAGATAAATTCGTAATTGAGTAAATTTTTTTCCACTGTTAATTGCATACTGTGAAATAAAATTCAAATCATTTTGGTGTCGTCAAATCGCTCTGCGCCGGCTATGATATTGCTACGATATTAACATAGTCAATAACTCATTATATTCTTTAGCTATTAAATGAGAACCATCAATCTACTTTCTACAGGTTTACCTGTGGTTTGAGCCATTTTGACATGGGTTTATTTTATTTATTTTTTTTCTATCTCAAATTATGTAATTTTGAATCGTATTTTTCCGAATATAATTCGATTAAACGAATTAATAAAAAGGTTTCAATAAAAATATCAATTTCTTTAATGTGATGATGGAAATTTTGAAAATGGATGTAAAATCACAACGACCGGAAATTTTATTTTATCAAGCATGTGCCACAGATGGACCGCGTCTCATCGACGCGATCCATCAGTGACGCGTACTTAACAATAGGTGATTTTGGCAAAAAATTTTCGATCGGGATTTGATAAAATCAAAACGGTTGTTGAATCTTATCGAATAACAGAAATCAGTATTCGACTAATCCAAATCAAATATCTATACCAGGGTTGGCCAAACTGCGGCTCTCGAGCCGCATGCGGCTCTTGAGACTTAGCTTGCGGGTCTTCGATGAATAAGCGTTGATGAATTAGACATGCATTTTCCCGCTAAAAGTCAAAATATCGTTCAGTTTTGACATACTAAAACTTGAAGGAACTGCTCCGAACTGCTTTAACATCATACCAACCTAATTTCAAACATCTTGCAGCCCAGATGGAGATTCACAGTATACCACGCAGCACTAATGTTAATCAACAGCTACACTTCGTTGTGAGCGAATAAATTCGTATTTCGTATTGTGTTTGTGTTGTGACTCTTTTAAAACTGGATTTTGTTATATGCGGCTCGAGCATGAAGCAGGTCTGGTCACCCCTGATGTATATGAATCGATTCGTATCTTGATTTTATTAATGACATCCTTTCTTGTGGTGACTATGTGTGTCCTATCCTCATTTTAACTGATGCGATTACCGTGACATTAATTACACCGAAAATAAAAAATGCGTTTTTTTATTATTATTATTATGAACTTTATAATATATATATATGTTCATATGAATGAATTCAGAATTATTTTAGGTATATAATTACGCAATCACAAATATTTTATTTATCAAAATGCGCTGGTAGTTTTGCCACACACTATGTTTTGAAAACATTACCAAATATTTCACGGATATGTCTTTTAGTCAAAATTTTGTCGTGTCTTGCAACATGACTCAAATATTTCTTGCGCGATGTTGGAGATCATCCGTCCCCGTTGCTCGTTGTTGCGTCGCTGGACCCAATATTTTTTAAACCGAACAACTGCGGCGAATGAGTATAGATTCAAAACATTTAATCAATAACGAATACGTTTTATATTATTTTCGATCAAGATCAATAGAAATTTCTGATAGTGAACTTAACTGGCCAAACTTACAAACTGGTGAAGAATAGTCATGATAAACGTTCAAAATCAAATCAAAATATGCAGTAATTTCTACAAGTACCTACTCGCATTCCGATTTTTTTATTCACTTTAAGCAAAGCCTGAAATACCACCCAATAAGTAATTAACCTAAGATCACTATCTTAGGCTCTAGGGATGCAAGTTTCGAATACTTTTTTTAAAATCGAATTTCAAAAGGAATTTTTTCGAATATAAAGAAAACACATTTGTTATTCAAATTCGAGCAACACTGAACAAGAACAAAATAGCTGCGTATGGATTTTACGGTGGGACACGATAAAATTGACAAAAAAACCACCAAATAGCTAAATAATTTTAAAATGTTTGCTTTCAAGGTACGAAAACGACAGAAATTCACATACACGATGCAACTGGAACACAATAGAATCACAATGAATTTCTCAAATGCTTAGAATCGATTTGAATGAAGATTGATTCGAATCGATTCGGAATTCTAAAACTTACAGCCCTAATCGTAGCATAATAGGTAAAACTGGAAACTGCACCTTATCTGGAATACATTTCACTCAGAAATTTATCACTACATAGAGTACTTATAGCTTCTCTGGTTGGCGGTTGAATCATCTACCAATTCCTCGCTTCCCATCACCCACTGGTCTGGGACGATGTTCGGAAACTTTACGAGTTTCATTGGTTCCATATTGAATGGAAGGGCAACATGCAATATGAAATCTCGTAACCTAACGAGGTTGTCAACAGTGGCGTAATCAGAAGCTGGAAAAGGGGCGCGTACAATTTCTAAAAAAATGGCAAGCAAATTATGACGTCATGCTGCAAATCTCAAGCTTTTTTGCTGATAACCAGCATTTTTATTAGAATTACAGACTATAATAAAACAACCCAGGATACGGCTTTCTTGCGTTTAGAGCGCTGATTCAGTTTTTTGGGGTTGGTGGAGGGGGCCATGGCATAAAACTCTGCTTTATGAGACTCGAAACCTTTCGCTCCAGTAGCCGGGAGAGGATAATTGCCAAAACAAGTCGCTCATGCTCTTGTCACTGCGTCTTTTATTCGGAATGCTATATTTTTTGTTTTGTTTGGTTTATGTTTGCTTCAAGGTAAGGTCAGAGGCATTTTCTGAAAGGAGCCTTCTAACGGCCACATTAATGACATAGCTAGTACTAACTGTTGTACTGTACCAGCAACTGCACTCCCGAACGAAACCACTCCTTTGTTTCCATTTGATCGTCTCTTACAACCCGTAACAAATACGTTGGGACTGTCCTGCAGCCCTTAACTACAGTGTCGTTACCTTAACAAGAATACAGCCGCATTTTTGAGAGATTTAATTTGGTTAACAGTAGTAGGCCGGAAACAAGCGCACACGTGAACTATGCTACAAAATCCGTAATTATACATTGCCGTAATTATAAAAATGGATTCACATAATATCTACAAAATTGGATCTGTTTCACACAACAGTTTACGTGTTTGTTTGTTTTTTATTGGCGAACTAATGATATATTTCCGCTAGGCAAACAAATTTAAGATGACCCAACTAGGATCACGTTACTTCGAGTTCTGCTGTTGACAAACAATAACAACGCGGGTGGTTGAACAATTATTAACAGGTCCGGGCATGTGTGTGTGTGATGTAATTTACCAAAAGGAATATATTTGGTCACCAAGGGCGTTCACCAAAAAGCTATATTTGTTTTCTTTTATGACCGTTTCGTCACACTCCCAATAGAAAATTTGATTCTGTTAAGCATAAGCCACACATGGACCGCACCTATTTTTCTGACTGGGTTACTACCTACCTAATGGTAATACACTAGTGTTGTAGATTTCAGTAATAGCAAAGTGTGGTTCTATAGAAGATATGCATTATTTACACGACCTTGCGGGTGCATATAAAAACATAAAGATCGACTCTTGAATGGAAGGGGCATTTGACGCGTGTTTTACCGTATGTTTGGGTCTTTTTCTGCCTTGCCTCGCAAAACATTGTGCCGTTTCAAATATTTACAACCATGTATCCTCAGTGAACGCGCCATTGCCTCCATAAAATTATGCCAATACGCGAAATATGCCTACCCAAATTGTTAGTTACTAATGGATTCAAATTTCATATCATTATCCAACGTTGGACATTTTTGAACACCTGGCGATTTCGAAAAGAATTGAATCAAAGTCAAACTTTTTGATACGTTACACAACAACTTTGATATCCAATAAATGAAATGTCGTTATTAATATTTGAATATATACGATGTGATGATAATGTGAGACATTTATTCAATGGGGACTGAATTATAAAAAAAAACATGGTAAAAGAGTACAGGTTGTTCCGTTATTTTTTCATAAATGTCTTTATTCCGATGGAAGCGAGAGATTTTGTGAAGCTCGAGTCAGTCATGGATCGTACTGCTTGCTTTATCTGTGAGTTGGTAAAATAAAATTTCCACATCAATTTGAGAAATTACAAGGCCTGTTGAATATTTCATGACCCAAAAGTGGCCTAATGTTTCAAAGTGTCAGGGCGTATGCAAAAAAGAATTCAGTTTTCACAACATGAAAAACCTTCATAACAAGAAAAAGATCGTGAGACCAGAAGAAAACGTTTAAAGATATAGTGATGCTTCAGCAAATTTATTTATCAGAAATTGTTTTAAAATCAATATTACAGCCTGTGTACCCAGTGGCAACCAGTCGCAAACAAACGCCCTGGATGGTGAAAACATCTTTTCGCGGCATATCTCGCCTGGTTGAGCGTGTCCCAGACTTTACGTACATTGCAACATATTTTTGAATTGCGTCACGTAGCAACGCCTGCCTCAATATTTGCCGCCAGCGCTAAAACGAGTCACGCCTGAAAAGCCTCAGGATGAGTTGTACCGAAAAGAGCGCATGTTAATATAAAGAAATAAGAGAGAAAAACGTCGAGCAGACGCTTTAAGCGCATGAATATACTGCAATTTCGACATCCTGTTCTATTTACCACGATACGTGTGTGTGATTGGTGCAATCATAGCGCGCTCGTGCACCAATTCTGAATTTAATGTTTCAAACGCTGACAGTGTTTGCGGTTTTTCTGTGGGACGTGTACTGATTGTTTGGTTCTGGTTGTGGATGGTGCTCGGTATTCTTAAATGGAGGCTGGCAAGTTCCATGTGATCATCCGCCAGAACGTAGTTTCTTACGCACAGATTTCAGAAGGATTACTGTGCTATCAGTGGGCCAAACTCTGGCAAAACGTGTTCACACGTTTTTTCTGATTAGCTGTCCCGTGACGCTAGTGTTGTAGGTGTATTGCGGCGTTGTGTTCTCATCGATTGTAAATTACGAGTGGTACTTGACAGTCAATGGACGAACAGCTGAATCGTTTTGTTCAGTTTTGACACTGCACTGTAATATTACGTCTGAATTTATAATGGTAGTACGCTCAGTATCATAAGTTCAGCGTTTTTTTTATTTTTTATTTTCTGTTCAGTGTATGCACTGTACACGTGCTTTCGAAGTTGACTAATGCCGAACAGGCTGAATGTGCGATATCTTCTAGCTTTTGTTTTTATTTGTCTGCCGTAACGCTTTAATCAGTCGTGTACATTTTCTAGATTTTAGTACTTTTAGTCATTAATATATTCGATAAAAAGAATCATGCGTGAAATAGTACATTTACAAGCAGGTCAGTGCGGAAACCAAATCGGAGCGAAGGTAGGTGGCATACGGTTGTTTTGTGTATTTTTGTCTGGTATTTTGTGTAGCGTAACTCGACATAGTTCACTGAGCATATGGCTGTCCTTACACAGTCGGAAATTTAACTTTTTAAACGTGACCCACAGATGGACCGCGCATCGACGGCGCGATATGTCAGTCTGTCAGTGACTCATATTTACTGATCTTAATCTAGTCAGAACTCTGGTAGCCTGGTCAGTGTTATTTACATTGTAACGTAAATCTTTTTTTCTAGTTTTGGGAGGTCATCTCCGACGAACACGGAGTTGACCCAACAGGAACTTACCACGGTGATAGCGATCTTCAACTCGAAAGAATCAATGTATACTATAACGAAGCTTCAGGTATAAAAGTTGATGATTGCGGAACGGAAATTTTTTTTTATTCATATGAAGGGAAATTTTATCTAATGCACGTTATTTTTGTGGAATTGGATACGATTGTAATTATTATTTGATAATATTGATAATAATTGATATTTGGTAAATTTGAAGGATAATTTTTTCGTTGTCCCAAAAATTTATGCGCAGTATTTTAAAGCCCCTTGCGCGCTATTGATTTGTCCTAACGCTGTGATCCCGTTTATTCCTTTCCCAAATTATCCAAACTTACATCTAATTGTAATTCCAGGTGGCAAGTATGTCCCTCGAGCTGTTCTTGTTGATCTTGAACCAGGAACGATGGACTCCGTAAGATCGGGTCCATTCGGCCAAATCTTCCGTCCAGATAACTTTGTATTCGGTAAGTCAATTTCTTAGTACATTTATAACACCTACTGTCCAGACAATTGTCGATTGCGACAAACTTAGTGCTCAACACCTTTCATCGCAGGTTGAAGGTCTGACCAAATTCTCTTTAGAACCGGACATGTTAACTCATGCAATCACGAATAAATGAGTGATTGTAAGAACATATTTTCGGTCTGAATGACCTCCGTAATACTCAACAAAGCTTAGTTGTGCGAGTAATCCACTGCCGACTCGCAGCTGTCAAACATATCGGCCACGAATGATCCGCTCCCGGACAGTCCCGTTAAATCAATTGTGCATACCAGATACTCATGAAAACTCATCTAGAAGTTTTATATGGCAATTTAAGGCGCGTCATCAGCCTGGCTAAGCCTGGTATTTAATAGTTAAAATTTGTAAACGACTACTTAGCACGCCATCTGTCTGGAACGTGCGTTCGTTTTGTATACTAACTATCCAATGTCAATTCAGGTCAAAGTGGTGCGGGAAACAATTGGGCGAAAGGTCATTATACTGAAGGTGCTGAACTCGTCGACAGTGTCTTGGACGTTGTGCGTAAAGAGGCTGAAAGTTGCGACTGTCTTCAAGGTTTCCAGTTAACCCACTCACTTGGTGGCGGTACTGGGTCCGGTATGGGTACACTGCTCATTAGCAAAATCCGTGAAGAATATCCCGACAGAATCATGCTCACTTTCAGCGTTGTTCCTTCGCCCAAAGTATCAGACACAGTCGTTGAACCCTACAATGCCACATTGTCCGTCCACCAACTTGTTGAAAACACAGATGAAACATACTGTATTGATAACGAGGCTCTTTACGATATTTGTTTCCGTACATTAAAACTCACAACTCCAACATACGGTGATTTGAATCATCTAGTTTCCGCAACAATGAGTGGTGTCACAACATGCCTTCGATTTCCGGGACAACTGAACGCTGATCTTCGTAAACTCGCTGTAAACATGGTTCCATTCCCACGTCTTCATTTCTTCATGCCTGGTTTTGCTCCTCTCACGAGCAGAGGCAGCCAACAATACAGAGCTCTAACAGTACCCGAGCTGACACAACAAATGTTCGATTCTAAAAATATGATGGCAGCATGTGATCCACGACATGGTCGATATCTTACCGTTGCAGCAATGTTCCGTGGTCGCATGTCAATGAAGGAAGTTGATGAACAGATGTTAAATGTTCAGAACAAAAACAGCTCCTATTTCGTCGAATGGATTCCAAACAACGTGAAAACTGCTGTTTGCGACATTCCGCCTCGGGGTCTTAAAATGGCAGCCACATTCATCGGCAATAGCACTGCCATCCAGGTTGGTAGAAATATTAAAATTTCTTTTCAAATGTCCGGAATTTAATAGCAACGACAATTCTGAGTTAGTATTCGTACCAAATTAAGTCTAAAAACTTTTTTATAATTAAGATCTTGTTGGACTGGATAGTTATTCTGTTAACTTCTGTAACCGAATCAATTATTATAAATGTAGCACGTACAAAATAAGAATTATTATAAATGTAGCACGTACAAAATAAGATAAGTTCAAATTTTACAATAGGTATTTTGTTTCTCTACAGGAACTCTTCAAGCGGATCTCCGAGCAGTTCACTGCTATGTTCCGTCGCAAGGCTTTCTTGCATTGGTACACTGGTGAAGGTATGGACGAAATGGAATTTACTGAAGCTGAAAGCAACATGAACGACTTGGTCAGTGAGTATCAACAATATCAAGATGCGACCGCGGACGAAGAGGGAGAATTTGAAGAGGAAGAAGGGGAAGAATATGACGACTAATATTTTACGTTCGTAGAGAAACATAGTCATCAAAAACGCTCTTTGGGATGAAATTGGACTCGAAACGCGTAGCACCAGACTCGCATTTTGGCTAAAAAATAGTTGAGAGCAGTCTTGTCGCTTGCGAAAAATAACATTAATTATATAATAACCCTGCCATCAATACCCTTTCAAAAATATGGTAGCTTGTAATTTGCCGATTTTAACCATTTTCACTTCTAGGTTGACGCTCTCTTCTTTAAAAATGCACCGTCAAAACTGTAACTAAGTGCCAGTGTTGTTCCAAAGTTCGTCTTGGTGCCGTATGTTTTTCATTTCACCAAATTCATTTTCTTCTTTCCAATAACCATGTACATTTCTTTCAATTTGTCGACGCTTATATACATTTTCTTATTGAACTTAATACTTCATTTCATCACCATTCCTAATCTGCCAAGAACTGTCTTGCAGGATAATACATATAACGTTTAAAAAGTTAGCATCAATCTACCATTCTTTTTCCACAAGCATTCATGCAGTGCCTTTTGAGTGCAATGTTAATGATCTAAGCCTGCCATTCTATTGATATTGACTTTCTATCAAAATTGTTCTGTTTAATGCCTTTATCGATGCAATTTCGTTATTGCAATTATTGACGAAAAGTGTTAAGCCTTCCTAAGCTGGAATGATTAAAAGTTATTAAAACCGTTACGTTTTGCATGTGGTCTATTTAAGTAGACTAGGGCTTTGTTCAATAAAGGCGAACTCTATAGGCTATCGATGTCGCCGTTCTCAGAGAAGAGGGATAAAATAATCGACTGTTGATCAAATTGGGAAAGCGGTATCATCGGATTGGAAAAAAGGATTTGTCCATAAAGCGTCTGAACTGACGATGTCAAGCGCATGGTGGTTGATTTGTCACTTTCGAGCCAGGCTTGAATTATTTAGTAGCGTCCGTGCGCACATCCCGTTCTCCGCCGCTAAAAGTTGCTCGTGCTTGAAGCAATACTTCTGATTGCATGGGTACGTTTCAATTAAATTCTCAACGAAAGCGTAAGCTTAGACTCTGCAAAATTCAATCTGTGGAAAATATTGCTGCTGCAGCCTTACACCGAGTAATACAGATATCGGTAACTAAGTTATGATATTATGCAACTACAATACCGTCGGTATTTATATTCGAATATAATCAGTTTTAGCGGTCGGTGGGCAGGGCTCGGCGGCAAAATGATAGAAATTAAACATTTATGAGTGGCAGAATGCGGAAATCGAGTTGGAACCGAGGTTGTTTTAATAGTAGTAGCCTGAATGATATTTATAAAAAAGGGTATTCATGGGGTTTCTTGCATTCCTTTTCATCTTAAGAAGTATCTAGATTAAAAACAAGGTAATCGATGGTTTTATTAAGACATTCTCAATGAACTCGGAGATTGAAAACATCCGAGTTGTGTATTTCAGAAACATTTTAACAATAAATATATGATTTACCTAGTTTTTCATACTAAGTGCCTACTTTTTAACTAGGTACCCAGTTAATTTTTTCAAGTATCTAATTGAAAATTTGGTAAACTTACCTAATTTACCTAGTAAATTAACGAGGTAAAACGGAAAACTCGGTATAAGTTGAACTTGGTAAATCAAATATCCGTGAAACCAGGTAAACGTACTTGAAAAAAAAACTCGCTACTTGCCAATACTAGTCATACCTTGATTTTTCCAAGTTCTGGGAAACAATCAGCGTCGAACATGGGATTGACGAATCGGGAAGATACCTTGTCGACAACGAGATTCAACTGGAGAAAGCAGAGGTTTATTACCGTGAAACTGAAGGTTTGTGTAAAAGCATTAATAATGTCTTCGTCTCGGAGTCAGTCAAAGGCTACCTTCTTTTCTTGACCGAGTCTCAAAAATATTGTCCCTCTCGCAATGTTTGCTTGTTGTCTCTAGCGATATTAGATCACCAGCTTATAGACTACTCCACTACGTATTTAGAACCTTAAAAAGGGAGGAGTTAATTTTGATAATTAAATTATGACGTACCAATTGGGGTCGCAGACAAAAATAGTATTTTCATTCCGGGAAAAAAACTTGCACCTTGAGCTCTCAGAGCTTCAAACTAGCTAGTTTTTTACATTTCAAATCACCCAATATGCTCTGTTAAAAGAATTATTTTTACCCGCTAGAATGAATCAGATCAGTAAAAACATTTGTGATTCGTTCCATGTATTTCGAGTGCCCGTATTGTCAAGCGCGTTAGCGGTTTTTCTATTAAAATTCGCTCAAAGCAGGGTTGCATGTGTTGCATCATACATGAATGTCTCCCGAAACCAATAGTAGGCAAAGAGCTACATGAAAGCAGGAGGATCAAAGTATCTTCAGATATTTATTGATTCGAAGATAAAACCTCGCATATAACTGTTTGGGTTACTTCGGAACAGTGAATGGATGTAAAAAGCTTTCGTTGGTCGACGAATTTTTCTAAGAACTAGAGCAGAACAATTCTTTGAAAAAAGTCCATGATAATATCTGTAGAATAAACAAATTGAGACAAGGTTGAGACGATGTGACAAGCTCTGAGGCTTGAAAAGGGTTTGGGACGAATCCTATTGTATACGATTAAGCATATTCATAGTAACTACGGAACATCCCCAGTTGCGACAACAATATTCCATGTAGGGTCGAATATGAAGTATTATTTTGGGTGAAAGATATCGAGCTTATTGGAAAACGGATGCGTAAAGAATATCCTCATAGTGTACCTATGGCGTTTACTAATATTCATTCTTCCAGTTTCTTATACAGTTGTAGAACCATACAATGCAACGCTCTCCTTTCTTGAACTTATTGGTAATTTCACAGGGTGTTCTGCTTTGCTAATGAGATTTTATACGATATTCGCAATCGCAACAAAAAAGAAAATAACAGAAATACAAAACACCAGGATCTCAACAAATACATATCAATGGCGGCTAGTGGCGTGGCAACCAGTCTTCGCTTTCCAGTCCATCACAAAACTTACGTTCAATTTAACGTCCTTTCCACGATTGCATTTTCTTATGTCTGATTTTTCTCTATTGAATAATAATGGGAATGCTCTCACGGCGTTGAAATAACTCCGCAATTGTTTCAGAGGGATAATATGATGTTAGCATGCGATACAATGAAAGGAAAATACTTATCTGCTAGTGCAACGTTCCGAGGTAAAGTGCTAATATTACTGCTATGGTGAAATTAGCGCTAGTTTACTCCTTTAATATATTGTTTAAATAAGGAAATCTCACCACATAATTTTGTAGTATTGTTCGATGTTTAGAAGCTGTTTAGAATTTCTGTAGAACATATGTGTCATACCACTAGTCTTTGAAAATCTTCGATCTTTCCGTATATGTATATCAAACTTCGCTTTGCGAACTGTTACTGAATTAACCGTACAATCCATATTTTGAGCGAATATATCACTGACTACATGGCAATAGTTTCAGGTTTATTTAGGTTAGAGTTTCCCAATCTCCAGCAGTACAAATAGAATTTCTGGATATGAATAGGCCACATTTTCAGGCTTCAGAATTTTCCTGACCTATTATCCGCGTGTCGTAACAGGCGACTAAAAAAAAGAAAATTGATGGTATATGGTTTTACCATTGTTCAGGGCAGATGGCACTCAATGCTTCTTATAGTGACTCGGTCTGTTTTCCATTCAAAGAGAAGTTGCTGGCACTACATTTTGTTATAGCTCTTCGTTAATTAGGTCGTTATTCCGTTCATTTGAGCGAATTGAATTTCAATAAGAAAAATATAATGCAGAGGGGTTTATAAATCTAGCCTACTTTTTATATCCTTGTTTTACAAATATAGCAAATTGTTTTCAAATAAAGCAAATGTTTGAGCGTATCTTTCGTCAGTTTACCCTGATGTATCGTCGGAAATCTCGCCTACACTTGTATATGGGTCACAAAGAATTTACTTATGCCAACGACATCGTGTTGGATTTAATTGGCGAGTTTACCAAGTATAAAGAAATGAATAAGGTGGACGATTAGGTGTTGTTACTGGATCGCAATTACTCATATTCGAGAAGTCAAAATTTATGATTTAAATAATTATTAAATGGTTTATGAAAGTTTGTATTTTCGTGTGTGTGAATATGAGATCGCACTAAATTTGGCCGTAAGATTCGAATATTTTACATGCAAGGCAGATATATTCGTTGTCGAAACTAGACAACTAATTTTCTCGACTTGTTTTAGCTGGCCTTTGCGTGTTTTCGTTTTACGAGGTTGTCATGCGAGGTCTCCTCAATTCTGAATATTTTTGGAGGGATGGGGTAGGAGGTCCGCTATGGCCTGTCCGTGAACCTACCGTATACCAAACAACCGTAATCTTTGTTGTCGAGCAACCGGTTCCATGATACAGCTACCCTCGAAGTGCCTTGCTGAAAGGGCACACTTGGTGGTGAGACGGTCAAACGTCGGCCCTTCCGACAATACGATCGCGTTTAACCGACTGAGCTACCGGGCAATTCTCCAGTTCTCATTAGAGATCACTATAGCATGCCAAACTCTGCTGGGATCGATATTCCACAACCAATGGTGATATATCTGTTTGACAATTATTATTATGTAATTTATTTATAATTTAATCTCTAGAAAACACCTACGAATATTCAGATATTTTAATACATTGCCCATCTTCAGGTTCAATTTGAATCGATTTGGATAAATGCTTGATTCGGATGATTCGAATATGTTTGGTTCGTTGGGCGAATTAGACGTATTGCAATTTTACAGTATAAGTCAAATTAACGACGCGATTCTTCTGCGAACCATTTCTGAATTTTTGTTTTTTTTTGTTTCAGAAAATTACTACTCATTTCTTTCATTATTTTTTTTTAATATAATCAAATTGACGGGAATTTGATTCAAAATGATTTATATGGTATTCGATTGGAAATATATGTATGTGAAAATGACAATCCTATTGAGATTTATACTTGAAAATGGTCTCAGTTTTTAGATGAGTAGAGAAGGGTTAATTATTAATATCTCTGAAGCATATAATCTTAATGTTATAGTTTATAGATGGTTTCCATTTATTGATTTAATTATATTATTAAACTCTTTGATTTCACATTTTTTACCTTTACGCTTTGTTATACCATTTATACTCATAAAAATGGTTGAAGAAAAATCGTTCGTGAAATTACTTTAGTTGGCGCCTAAAAACGCCTAACAGGGTTTTTCGTCAACATCTGACTTTTTTCGGCTTCGTTCAGTGACTCATGTCTTCGTTCAGTGATTCATGTCTTCAGCAGGCCAGTGCAAAATTTTGTTTTACCGATACATTTAACTATTTTCTAATATCGTTAGTCAGCTATCACTCTATTTCCTTAAACAAAAGTAATAAAACGGTTTTATTAGCTTAGCACTCATGAACATTTGCACTCATAGGTTTGTACCCATTATTTGCAGCTTTTTGTATTTGCATTCCCATACTTTTGCACAGGCATATAAATTTGCACCAAAGATGTACAAGCAAGGTGGCTTTATTGTTGTTTATGAGACATGTATGTTCGCGTATCAAAAGTTGTTAATTATACTATAATATTTGCATCGAATTTTAAATTAAATTCTTAAAAAATATTGCTCCAATTTTGCGTATTTCATTAGAAGTGATTTAGTTGGCGACGGCCCTATAGTACGATGAGAAATGAAATACAACCGCGCAGGTTTTGACGGAATCTGGCACACACGATACGCAAAAGATCGGAAATAAAACTTTTGCCGAGAAATTTAGCCTGAGCATTTTGAGACTCCGACACGAAGTATGTCAACATGCTATATTGTGTCTACATGGATCGCGTTGTGCGTGCAAATATGCGCGGATGCAAATGTTGCCGCGGGTGAAAATTTCAGTGGTTGGTTCTACACTTTAATGCAAATTTATGGGTTTGTACTGTACAAAAAGTTGGCAGCAAATGTACGTAGGTAAAAACTTGTGCGAGCGCGAACGTTTGTATTAAAGCCGCTACACCTGGGTACAACGTAAGTGAGCGCAAATTCACGGTTTCCAAATGGACTTGATTTTGATAGTGGTACGCGGGTTCGAAAATATAGAAGTGAAAAACTGTGCCGTACGTGGGAATATATTGGTACGCAAATGATGCATGGGCATTAGCATTTCACATGATCAATATTTCACTTACCTTCCGTGTGATTTCATGTATAATACAAGGTAATTGATAAAACAAGATTATGTCGCCTTCTGTTTTCAACTATTATATGTAATAGTCGAATTGGCTTGTAATGCAGAGCCGCATTTATAACATTTCGATCAATGACATTGAATACGTAATTATATTTTCATAAACCTTTATATGCGAAAAATAGTCATTTCCGCCACTAAAAATCATCGTTAATTATGATTATTAAAAATAGCACGCAAATATTATCAGTTTTGGCGATAGGTAAATAGCGAGCGAGTCCTTGAACGGCAAAATGAGAGAAATTATACATTTACAAGTGGGAGAGTGCGGAAATCGAGTTGGAACGAAGGTTAGTGCCTTTTCTTGCATTTTTCTTTTTCAAGTTTATTACGCAAGAACTTTGAAGACAGAGAATAAACACTGATATATGTTACTACCCTAAGTTCGAAATAAACTGCCTATGGTTTACAATCCATATAACCATATTCTATTTCATTATGAGTTTCTCTGGTGGCAATATCTCTTAACGAATGACACGTGACATATTCACAGAAAAAATGGGAAAAATTATAACATGGGAAAGAATACAAAGTCATAATGCACAAGTATAAGACGTAAGTCGCCCGTTAACTTTCAATGTATCTATAATAATTCCAATTACAAAATAATATTAACTTGTATTAATAATATTAACTCAGAAATCTGATTTTTCAAGTTCTGGGAGACAATCGGTCTCGAACATGGGATAGACAAATCGGGAAGATATTTTGGAGATAGTGAGATCCAGCTGGAGAATGCAGACGTATACTTCCGTGAAAATAAAGGTTCGTGTGATTGAATATCTTTTTATTCTTTTTATCTAAATACGCTCAAAGCAAAAGTATGGGAAATTTATATCACGAGTCTCCTAAAATCACGAGACACTCAAAAACGATAGGAAACTTTTTGAAGCCCACTAAATTTGAACCCAGAGGTGGATGCGAAACAGCAGTGCATGCAGTTAGGAAATATTTGGAAAAGAACATAACCAACATTAGCAACAAAGTACTTGTCAAGATCGACATGCATCGAATCACATCAAGCGTTCATTTTGCTTAGGAATGGCTTCGCAATGCCTAAATTTCTTAATTTAAGCGAAGTTCGCCCGGTTTTCTAATGACACAGAAACTTCAAGAAATTGAAAAAAATTTGCATTGTGCTACGTCAAAACTTGTCAATGTGGAAGGAATGGAATCGGACAACGCTTTCAGTGAGAAAGAGCGGACTCGATATACGTCGCGCTGAAGATATTGTTCCACCATAATATCTTTCTTCTCTCTATGATATAAAACTGGTGAAATCTGAACCTACCTGGCACCAACACACGGATCACCGACAACCGGATTGGATAGAGATGATGGTCATCGGCTGGATGGACTTGCATTGTTTCCATACAGTGAAGGCAAGTGTCTAACATGGGACGTTAATCGTGTGGACATATTTGCGTTAAGCAATGTCATCGAGTTGGAGATTGCTTCTGCATCTAAAGCAATCGAAAGTCGCAAGCGACTAGCATTTGAAACGACCTGTGCGCTCAGGGAAAGCACAAAATATTTTATTTCTAGTGTAGGAAAAAAATTTAAATAATATCTAATGATGCAAGAGAAGCAATGTGGTTGGATCAAAGCATTGATATTGCTATTATAAGAGGCAATACGTCTCAAACACCTTGCTCCGAATGCCACATTGAACCTTCAAAATGTTATCGTTGTCTAGGCTGTTTTTATAACAAAATAATTGCACATTTATTTGTTGATTATGATTCATTGTGAAAATTATAAATGTTTTATGTGCGTAGTGTATTTGTTTATGTATGTATTGCAAATATTCAATATTTTTACATGAAATGCCCTTACTAGCGCAGTACACTTTGTGCCTAATAAAAAAGTGAAGACTAAGGAATCCTCATCACTAGATGAAATTTCTTGGATTAAGGTCCAAAGCCTTGCAAATCAACACGATTTAGGCAGCAGTATGAACCCGATGAATTCCAGATCATAGAAGTTCTTGAGTAAAACCTTCTCGCATAGAATTGTTTGCGACATTGCGCTAAACTTATTACCGTCCTACCGTTATTGTTCTTGTCAGATTAAACGGTATTCGATATCCATATATTGTTCAAATAGAATAATACCTCAACATTTCAAATAAATGGAATTGTAGAAATAGGACCATATTTTGCCCTTTTGCTGTAACGTCATGAATTATGACAAATTTAAAATGTGGCATACCTATTGATTTCACTGCAAAATGAATCAATTCAAAAATACTCAAGAAAAAATAACTAAACTACTTCCTAACCATTCGAACGAGTACATCCTACCCTATTGCAAAAATATTTTTCAGGTCGTCGAGCACCTCGTGCAATTTTAGTTGATCTTGAAGGTGAAACAATGGGTCGAGTTAGATCGAGTCCGTACGGCAAAATATTTCGCCCAGATAACTTCGTGTTTGGTATGTGGTTTCTCAATCGCTTTGTAAGTTTATAATTTAGATAAGAACGACAGACATAAGTTGAAATTACAAAACTTAGTAAGTAGCAAATTAGTTACTAGGGTTGTCGTTTTAGTTCAGTTCAAACGGTATTCGAAATTCACTATATAACTAGTGTAATGTAAACGAAATCGCTGATATTTAATCTTATTTCGCGACTTTTGCATTAAAATCATGATTAATGTCAACTTTCTAGCGCAAAATTTTAAAATGTATCACGATTTCGCTGCAAAATGAAGCAATTCAGGAATATTCGAAAAATTAAATTACTGTTAATCAGAATTCTAGAGTCGACTATACGGATAGGACATCCATCACTATTGAGTCGAGTCCCATGCAACATTTGGTATCGTCAAACTGATAGCGTTTATGCAATGGATGTTATTAAACTATGAAACAATAATAGTATTGCCGGACTGGTTTTTAATGTTACGTTGATTTGAACTTTATTCTCTGTGGGTAAACTATTTTGTTGTTTCTAGGTCGAGGCGGTGGTGGAAATAATTGGGCAAAAGGTCGCTACACAGAGGGAGCCGAATTAGTCGACTCTGTCATGGATGTTGTACGCAAAGTGTGTGAAGAATGTGATTGTGTAGAAGCATTTCAAATATTCCATTCTTTGGGTGGGGGTACTGGATCAGGATTGGGATCACTTATAGGGAAAATGATCCATAAGGAATATCATGATAGAGTACGCACGGCGTTTACTGTTATTCCTTCCCCCAAAGTTTCTGATACAGTTGTAGAACCATACAATGCAACGCTCTCCATTCCTGAACTTATTGAAGACTTTCACAGCGTGTTCTGCTTTGATAATGAGGCTTTATACCATATTTGCAACAAAATAGAAAACAACAGAAAACCAAAACACGAGGATCTCAATAAGTATATATCGATTGCGGCCAGCGGCGTGACAACTAGTCTCCGTTTCCCGGTCAATCTCAATTCAAATTCCCGTAAACTCGTGTTTAATTTGACCCCATACCCAAGATTGCATTTCCTAATGCCTGGTTTTTCCCCATTGAAAAATGATGGGAATGCTATCACGGCCGGCGAAATACCTCAACAATTGTTTCAACGTGATAATATGATGTTGGCATGCGATACAGTGAAAGGAAAATACTTATCAGCTAGTGCAACGTTTCGAGGTAAAGTGCCGATGGTGGAAGTGGATGAGGAATTAAATGAAATTCAGGAAAAGAGTGGAAATGACTTCACAAAATGGATTCCTGATAATGTCAAAGTTGAGCATTGTGCAGTTCCGTTACGAAACTACGATAAGTGTGCGAGTGTTGTATGCAACCATACTTCTACAAAAGTAAGTTTCATTTTTTGTCAATTCCTCAATGGTAAATTGTCGTTGGTTAGCTATTTCTGACAGAACTATTAACGTAAATATTACTTTTAGTTAGCCACACTACATTATGATTCGCTAAAATGCAATATTTGAAACTGTTTTGGCTTCCCGTTATAAAAAATTTTGCCTTATCCTACAATTCTGTGAAAATTTAAGATCTTTCGTAAATGTATATCGAAATGCGCTTTGAGTTTCTTACGGATGTCACTAAATTAGCGCGTAGCGCGGTGACCCACGAACAATTACCACGTAGAGATAGTAACATTAGTGAAATTTTGCTTGTCGAAAAAGTGTGCAAGGCCAGAAGAACCTGAAAGGAACCAACTAACGACCACTTAATGGGAAAGAGCTACTAAAAGCTGTATTACCAGCAACTGCACTCTAAGCGGAAAACATGCCAAATTGAAACGAACCGCCATGGTAAGGAGCAGTGAGTGGTATCTGCTCTGGCTGAGGATAAAACCATCCACCACTTCTTTGGTTCCTTTTGGCTGCCTCTCATGACATGCAGGAATACTTGAAGCGGAATGTTTGGTTTCTCACGAAGAAACATATTCCGTATTTTATATTAATATAGTATAGGATATCATTCCCACTTGCGTAAAAGGAAGTCGGGTTTACGTCTCGTTCATATGACCGCAACTTCTCGTCCCGAAAACAGTTTCCAAGTTCCTATTCGGAAAAATATTGTAAAGGCATCTTTTGTTAAGTATTAGTCACTGATAAAACGCGTTTCGGAAAATTTCTGTCGTTGGTTGGCGCCGGCGCTGGCGAAACGGTCCAAACATCCTCTTCATCCGTTTAATATATTCAACCCGCACTGGATTCCGACCTGCGCATAAGTCCGAAGGTAATATATACCCTCCATTTCGCCAAATGCCAATTGCTCAGTTTCGCAGGTTTATTTATGTTTGAGTATCTTTGTATTCGCGGGACGTCTAATCGCTCTTTACCGAGTGTCGTAAGGAAACGAAGATGAGTAGTATACTGAAAGGTGTTTTGGATGGTTTCCGAATTTGAGCATACTAGTAATATCAATCTTTATTTTCAATGTTCATCCCATTTAGCAAGTTTTTGGACGCATCTCTCGTCATTTTACTGCAATGTATCGTAGGAAGGCTTTCCTGCACTGGTATACCGGCGAAGGAATGGATGACGAAGAATTTTCTCATGCTCACGACATCGTGTTAGATTTAATCAACGAGTATACTAAGTATGAAGAAATGAAATAATCTGAAAGACCATGTGTTGCTACCGGATCTCAATGACTCACACTCAAGAAAGCAAAATATATAATTAATATGAATATTACATAGTTTATAAAAAAAAAAATTTGTTCGACAGTGTGAATATAAGGTTGAAGCGTGAACTCGGGAGCACTGAAGCGAGCTGAAATCCAACTGTTATTAGCAACGATAGCGGCAAGAGTAACCGATATTGCGGTTTCAGGCTCGCGGTAAATTGTTATTGGGGCTGGGCGAAACCGAATTGTTTGGAATTCGAATCTGATTCGGATAATTTTTTCGGATCGGATCGAATCGCCAAGTTTATGCGAATGTGTGATGTGTCATGTGTACTAATTTTAGATGCTTTTGGAAACTGATTCTCATTGCCGACAAGCGCTAAACTTTATAATAATGGTCTGACCAACAAATATATTTATGTTCTGTCCCGCTAAACAGCAATCTAAGAAATGTTTGTCGTATATTTTTCACGGTTGATAGGATTCAGATTTTAGAATATTCCTAATCTATGTTGCAATCATTGATCTTCCATAGTTACCATTTTGTGTTGCTCTACATCTACGGTATTGGACACATTTGGTTCAGAATTTCTTATTTTATATTATGCTAGGTAGAGTTATATATTTTATTCAATACTATGGTATTTCAAATGATCATCTAATTAAATCGCAATCTCTGTTCCATTTGCTGGAAATTTCCCAGTGGCGCGCTGCAATATCTGCGCTTCTGTCTTTACTTTAGTTAATTGTGAGTGGTTTACTGTTATTTATGTTCAATTTGATCTATATTTAGGACTTCTATATGGAGTGAGTCATACAAATAGGTTTAATTATGTTATCATTAGATTAAACTCTGCTACTGATTTTCATTACTGGATTAAACTTCAGTTTTACAACAAAGGGTGAATGATAACTGTGGTATCGGGCTTGTTTAAGTATTTCTGGTGATAGACACACATTGAATCACAAGATATCGCTCCATTACTCTAAGTCCACTTAGAACAACCTGTCGTCGTTGGTAGATAGTAGAAGCTACCCCTGCTCTTCTACAAGCAACTAACTATGTGCCCAAACTGCATATATAACTTAATGTGCTGTAGTTTTTGCATGCTAAATTCTATGCTTGGGTTTGGGTTAAATAATTTTCTTTGTGGCGGAAAAGCCCTCTTTTTCTATGCGTTTCGTGATTTTTATTTTGTTCCGGGTTTTTCGCTTCTTCTTTTCACTATTGTAAGCTCAAATAAATTTATCATATCTACACGTAAAAGATGTGTGTACATGAAAAATCTTTTTTACCGTAGCTTTTGTCGTGATGGAATAATTTGACCGGTTTTATAGGTATCAAATTAAAGACCTCTGTGTTTGAGCGCTCAGCAGACTTTTTGCATATAATCATCCCTCACTGGGATTGGAACCCAGGACGATGGAGATGCGTAGCTCGAAAGCGTATTTCCAACGCTTTGCCGATCGTGCTAACCGAGCACTCTCCTCTTAACTTATGTTGTTGTTCAAAAAAGTTATAAGTTCGGTACATGTGCTTTAGTTGCTGCGAACTTGACTACTTTCCAAAACCGCAAGATATCATGTAGCCCGTATCTGAAACCTAATCGATGTAAATCGTTGAGTCTGAGGAAAATATTAAGAGGAAATTGTGGCACGCCCTATAGTTCAACTTTCTTCAACCATAAGATAACATAAAATTTCATCCTAACCTGGAGAAGCCTGAAGTCAAATTATTTTGATTTCCTACAAAGCAGACTTATATTATTCACGACTTAACCTTTAATCTGAAAACATAACTTAATAATAAAATGATGGCGTAGTAAATAAGCAGTGAAGGCTCCTTGGCGTATCCACCTCGGTATGGCGTCTGCGAGTTAAGTGGGTCGCAACAAGTAGGCATTTTTCTTCAAATCGGTCGGATTTTAAGTGCCTATTAACGATGGAATATTTATCACATTTATGCTCATTTCCATGAATTTTACCTCGAGCTACAGATTACAAAAGCAGATAACTTTTCCAGGATTGGTTTTGAGCAATGCAACTATTACCGCGAATTTTTATTGAATTTCCTTTCTGTTGCGGTATTGCTACTTTGGAATTCATAGGCAGGTAAGTTTTTGCGAGGTTTCGGCAAAGTTACAATGGCGATTTTTTTCAAGACACGAATTAACCAATTGACCTGAATATAAGAATTCTATAGGCCTACTGGTACGAATTGGCCAGGGTTTGAATTAACCGCCATCCTAACGTCATAGAGTGGGTGAGGCAAGGTCCTGTACGTTGGGAATACGCTTTCGAGCCACGCAACGTACAAACAAAGCATCAATGACGATCTGAGTTTGAATCACATTGAGAAATGGTTATATTCGAGAGGTCTGCTGGACGCCCCGCCGGTGCACGGTGGTGCATGTAAGCGCTGCTTACGATTTTCTCCACCAACCATGTTCATGCATAGGAAAAATGAGTAAATGTTAAGCCAAAAACCCTCACCCTCGATTTGGAACTGGTGTCTGCCCGAGAGGTCGTGGTCGCTTTCCTCTCTCGCAGGATAAAAATGAAATCCTATCCTACTGAAACGGACACCAATATTGTTATCGAAGCTTTGGCGCATCCTGAACTTAGACTACTTTTGGATGCTATCAGGATACCGTTACCACACTTTTCTCCATTATAAAGATCTAATTTTGAATGGAATGTTTACATGCCAACTCAGATTCTTAAATCGAGTGGTAATGCTACAGTCGAAGTATTTCTATGATAGATAGGGACATGGTATGATATGTGAGCCCTATGGTCATGACAAAGAAAAGCTCTTAAGTTATACGGATAAGCTAGAAATGGCGTTCAAAACATGGTAACAGTTGCGGCATTTTCTCGAAATTGAGGCATTTTCTCGAAATTGAGGCATTTTCTCGAAATTGAGGCGCGAATTTGAAGATCGTGGCATATTTCATTGTTGTAAAGAGTTGATACCGCACATTCTGCATTGGCGCGAGTGTCGCTTGATTTGTGATACAAAACCGAACGAAGATTGAATTTGAAAATTAGGCCTAACTTGTATGTGTATGTATTCATAGCATGCACGATAACAGTAGAAAATATACATTCTTATATAAAAGGTCAGGGAGTATTCACAAGACCGCATGGGCCTAAAACACAGTGTGCGGCATAGACCCTGTAATCAAAAAATTCTGACACGACACATGACAAAAGAGATAAAAAAATATATAACACGGACGGACAACATATATATATTTATCTAATTTCTGCATTTGGGTGACAAAGTGAGGTATTTTTGCTGTATATACATATATATATTTAAAGGCTACAGAACTATTCTGTATTGATAACATTACACTGTACAAGGACAGACAACGAATACTGAATATATATATATACAGGGCTACATAAACTGTAAATATGTGTTGGGACTCCACTGGTGATATCTGTACCAGCCTTTCCAGTTTTGGTGAGACTACTGGGATGAGCTGTACAGATAGCGGGTCTAGTGAAGTTTAGTACCATATTCCCGAATATCATTAAAATAAAAACTGGCAGAATATTCTCATCCGAACTAGGGGGCGCCAATGCTGCAAGCATCTGGCATTGCCTCCCAGGTTAGGATGAGTCGCTTGCAACATGGGAAATTTTTATGATAATCGGATATATGGTACTAAACTTCATGAGACCCCAGATAACACCAGTGAATGTGTCTTGGGGGGGTGGGGAGGGTGAGTGGAATAGTTTGCGGGTGGGCAGTTGTGGGAGAATTGGTATACGGCCTTGTGGTGACCGTTTTGTTACTTTTAAAAGCTAATTTATTTCAGGGTGTAGGACTAATATTGATCTAGGGAGATACACTCGTTAGTGGGCAGCATCACTTTGCAATATTACATTTCTGTAGTGTTCATCATAATGGGATTTGAAATTAATGATACAGTTCTGAGTTGGCAGTCACAACATCATTACGAAGATTATTCGAGTTTTCAACTCCTCTTATAGCAAATGAGTGTGAACGCATTGTGGTATTCACATGATTCCTCAATATGCATTTACTATTGCCATATCGAGTGTAGTCAACAGATTTTTTATTGAGTATTTGCCTTTGTCTATATTCTTGTGAATGTTCATATCTCCTCTTTCTCTTCTATATGAGTGGTTATTCCAAATGATTTATTCCGTTCCTGTGGGAACATTATTTTCCCATAATTTAAAAGCTCTGTCACTACTTCATTCTTTACTTTTTCTATCATGGTCACCTTTATACATTGGGTTCCACACCTCGATGCAATACGGTACTCCATTTTTGGTTTGACAAATGTTTTATACAAGTACTCAAGATTTTTGGATTTCTTGATTTAAATGTTTTATATATTCGATTAATTTCACAATTTGCTTTTTTGCATGCCCTGTGAATTTGAGTATGGAATTTGAAATTGTCACCTATGATTGTTCCAAGATGATTTACTTCATTCAACCTTGTTAGACTGTGGAGCAACACTGTTGATTTTGTTCTCAGGGTTGTAACATATTTTCGGAATTCAATGGTGTAAAGTGAATAAAGTTGCACTTTTGTATGTTAAGTTTGAGGTGCCACGTTTTGCACCACAAAGCAAACGCATCATGTTGAATTTTACGCATCGAGGTAGCATTCTCAATGATGCATATAATTTTGCATCATCCGATAAAAGAACATTTTGCAGAATTTCATATGATCTGGAGCATCATCTATGTACAATGCAAAAAATAAACCGGAAGTCAGAGCGCCTTGAGGGACTCCGTTGCAATCTTGACTCTCATATGATTGTTCACGACCCACTGACACCTTTTGTGTTCGATGTGTAAGAAAAGACTTGGCCCATGCTGACCCAAGTTCTTGTTTCGTATACCATAGTGCTCTAATTTTGCCATTGATTGATCAACTTGATCAACTTTGATTGATTAACTTGGTCAGATTGTTCCGAAAATCAAGGTTTGTACTAGTTGACTTGCCTCGTTGAAAACCATGTTGATTTACATTGTTAACTTGGTGCTTTGCAAAATGTTCTAGCATTTTATCAAGTATGATGGATGATTTAAAAAATTTTCATGATGTTTGGTGTTAACCTAATTGGACGATAGTTTTCTGCTCGTAATAGTTTGATGATATTTTTGGCACTTAGCAATGGTTTCGATTTTTGCTTTAGTGTTGTATTTTCGTCTACAAATTTGAGTATTAATGTAAAATTTTAATTATTGTTAGAGCTGATTTTAAACTCTATGCTAGAGATAGTATCATGGATATCTATACAACGACATACGAGTATTGTTCAGTCTTTTTTGTAGACAATAATAAAAATAAAATTTTTGAAAAACTCTCAAAATTTAGTTCCTTTTCCACAGATAAATATTCCTGCTATCAAAATTTATTGTATGCAATAACAAGTCAACCATGTCGGAAAATGGTGATGAGGAAATGGAAATTTCGTCTTTATCTAGTAAATTTATGACCCCTGTTCAGCGGGCAGAGCGATTGAAAATTAGGCAAGAATACAGAAAGTTAATCAGTGAAGTTCAAGAAAAAAGGGAAGAACTTGTGAAGCCAGAATGTGGGGATTTATTAGATCGAGTGAAGAAAGCAAATTCTCTTTTTCAAAGAGTGAATTCTACAAGAGAAGGAGCTTTGGATTCGAGGTTTATGGCATTATCAGTATCAATAGTTGATCAAACAACGAACCAGCTACAAACAGATCTTGTCGCATTTCAACCTGAAGAATTCATGGAAAAACTGGTTACGAAGATGGATGGTCGCTACATCGGTGAAGAAGAAGATGAAGTTCATATAAGTTCTGAAGGATGGGAATCATTTGGACAATATTCTTCCAAATTCTTTCTAGCGTCAATCCGGTGTTAAATGTAATGTCTGGCACATTCGAGCACAGTGCCTTGAAGAAACGACACACGCAACCTGGCCCGTCAGACAATGATGCTGGCAACAAAACACAGCCGCAACATCTCACACATTTTGAAGGTGATCGAAAAGAAGCCACTCCTGAAGAAATTGAAAGGGTACTTGGAGTTATTCAACAAATGTATGAACAAGATCCAGTGCCAATTGATTATTTTGAACTTGTAGTAAATCCCGATTCTTTTGGCCACACTATTGAAAACATGTTCCATATGGCTTTTCTTGTCAAAGATGGTTTTGTTCGAGTATTCCTAAATGAAAACCAAATTCCTGTTGTTGAACCTGTCGATCAAAATGAAGAAGACCACACTCAAACAGAGAAAAAATGTAATCAAGTAATGGTTTCAATGTCAATGGATGAATGGAGAGACATTATTGACACTTACGAACTTGAAGGTAGGGCTCCATTTATCGAACCTTCTGAACCTAAGAGCCCAGAAAGAGCTAATGGACCATCATCAAAAAAAGCGAGAAGTTAGCAAAATATGTGATTTCTTGATAGCCTGAAAATGTATGCAAACTGATCCATGTTTTGTGGAGTGTGGAAGTCACTGATGAATGTGCCACTCAGGAACAATCGTTCATCAGTTGGTTGTGCTCTTTTAGTTGGGAGAAAATACTAAAAATGATCCGTTGTTGAATATGCTGTTAAATAGATCAGAGGGATTTTAAATCCTTAATGAACATCATTGTTAGTATACAACATGAAATAAGTTGAACATAAGCTTAATGTTGTTAGAAAAACATGTCGCAACTATGCTGATTGTTAATTTCGAACAATGAAATAATCAGAATCGTAACTCTCATGCATCGGTGTATCGCATCAAAATTCAGTCTGTCGCTGTTATTTAAACGTAACATAATCATAGATCTTGCTTTCAAAGCAAAATTTTGTCGTGTGCAAAAAGCAGATGTCGAGAACTTCCCTCAATAAGCTTTTCAATAACTAAGATAATTTTGCATAATAAACATTTGACTATAAGATTCTGTGCTATAGCAACCAGAGCTGTGTCTGTATCAGAGTCCGTATCAAAACATTCGACCTAGACTCCTTGCTCACGATTTCAATACATGACAAAGACTGGTAGGTTTCTGGTTACAGCTTATTTAATAATTTTGCCAACAACAAAAAAATCGATTAAACTTTAAAAATCTTCTTAAAAATGACATTCAAAAAAGGATTTGACTGCACCAATTACCATCTGAAAACAAAAGCTTTTTTTTTTTCAAAAACAACACTAATGGAACAGAGCTTTAGGAAAGTTTAGTTAAAAAATGAGTATTGAAACTGATCTGTCTGCAACTCTGATTGTAAATGGTACAGGTAGTAGCTGGTGATGGACAACTTACCTGTATATTATCACTTTTTCAAGAAAACTTTATTTTATCGACGTATTTGGAAACATAAATAATTATTGACAGAGTTATGTTTGTGGAGGTAATATCATTTTATTCATATCTAAAACAGATTATTATAATGGTAGTCTGGAGAATTTTACAGACCCCTCAAGCTTCGTAAAAGCTCAAACTCCACACCTCTGGTTGCAACACTTTAAGGGCTGGCTGAAATCTTCTATTTGAATACAATAAATTTAGATACTGATTGGAGTCCAGGCATTAGAGTCCAGTCTTTTCATCTTATTAATTGTTGCATGTTTCTTACGTTTTACTGGTTTACCAGTTTGTCTCTGGTAAAATGGTAATAATGATGCCTCCCCACTCAAAATTTTTTCAATTGCTTGTTGAACAACCTTTTGATAATACTTTTTCAAAATGATAAACAACATTTTACGAAAGTTTGAAGAAAACATTAGATCGAATCAGGTATAACACCAAAAGAATATTCCCCTCTTAATAATAAAATGCTGCGGAGACACGTGTATGGTAGGCAAGTGGCCTTTTATTTTGAAATTTTTTTTTCATTCAAGTTCGGTCCAAACAAGGCCAGAGCAGTTTCTAAAAGGAACCATCTAGCAGCCATTTGATAGCAAAGCGCTACCACAAGATGTGGGACCAGCAACTGCTCTTCAATCGGAGTACATTCGAACAAAACCAAACCACTATATAGTAAGGTACCGTGAGTGATATCTGCACTGAGCAGTCGATGAAGATCCACCGGCAATTTCCATCCACGAAGATTCACCTACATCTATTGTGGAAATGGGATTTCGATTGATTGGCGAAATGACTTTTTGAATAGTGTCCATCATTCTTCAGCCTGTAATTTCGTATTGTGCATTTATTTCAGAAATTTCGTTGCAAATTTTATTCAAATGTCACAGAAAAAAAATATAACAGTCATTTATTATGATATATGGGTTTGAATAGATCATTAAATTAGGAAATTAGAACATGTCCGATTTCGAGCCTACACTGAATGTAATTCTCAAACCCAAACCGGAGTACCAACATTTTCCTCATTCTTGTGCCTGTGCCCATTACAGTTTCTAGAAACGGGTAGTGCTTGCCCTGATAATGATAAGTACTGATTCTTTCATAATGTTTTTTTTTCTGAGTGTCTGGTAGCAACAGAACAGTAGAAATGGGTTCAAAATCATCAATGTCAACACCCTCATACCGCTATTTCAACCCCAAATCAGAGTACCAACATTTTTCTTATTCTTGTGCATGTATTCAATACAGATTCTAAAAATGACCCAGGCTTGCTTTGATACTGATTCTTTCCGAATGTTTTATTTAGTATCTGGTAGCAACGAAACTGTAGAAAAGGGTTCAAAGTCATCAATGTCAGCACCCTCATACTGCTATGAAATATGTGAGGGTGTTGAAGAATTTGAGACACACCCGAAGAAAGAAAACATTCTGTCACCCTGAGGCTCAACATGTAAATATTTTACTTGAAAAATGTTGTTCCCTTTAAAATGGAACTGGAAATTTTTTACTTCAGTCCCATAATATTTTCTTTTCACTGTTTTCTTTTATTCTTGCTAATTCTTTTTTAAGAGTGTGATCAGATTTTTTTCATAGATTTTTCAGAAATTTATTTTTGTTGTGTGCTGTTTTGTGTACATCGTTTTTGTCTTACATCAGAAAACCTATGATTCCTATATCCAGAATCGGTCGGCATTTCTGATATTCCCGGCGAAAGTTCAAATCTAGTTGCCGTGGGGTGTAATTAAACGCGAGAGGTTCGCTGTACATCTCGCCGGCGCACAGTGATTCACATAAACGTTGATTACAGTTGCCTTTACCAACCATGTCCATGCACAGAAAAAATGAGTCTGATGTTAGCTTAAAACCTTATCTCCAATATAGGATTTCCTGTTTATGTAGGAAAGGCAGTCCGAGAATACTTTTTAGCCATCGTGCAGATGCCAGTTTCAAAACTGGCATCTATTCTCGGTTTTCGTTTTCCCACACTAAATCCTATTTTGACTAGAAAGCGAAATCGTGAGAAATTTCTAGGAGCAAAAATCGAAGCCCTGCTGCGTCGTGGGTCATGTCTTCGCAGCAGAACTGATATCTAGTCCAGTATACATTTATTTTCATTTCCTTACGTGGGAAAATCGGTAAAAACGTTCGGGTATTACCTCTGACACGAACTTTGCACTACCGGTAGTGGTTTTAACCTTGTAACTGTAGGTGAAGTCAATTCTTCAAAACTGGGTTAGGTGTTGCTGGGCAACCTGGCTTCACTTTCCTAAATAGGTGGTACCTTGGTAAGATTGCCAGGCGTTCATTGCATTTTAATACATTTCAAGATTAAAATCTTCGAAATTCTTAGATAATAAAAATATGATTTATGACCGGGTACCTAATCAAAAACTAGGCAATTTTACCTGGATAATTTACTAAGTAAAATTTTGTATAGAAAACTCTGTAAAAGTTTATGTAAGTAAATGTGTTTTGAAAAGAAACACGGTAATATCACATAAACTAGCCAACACTGCTTGGAACTAGTGGCGGCGGAAAGCTACAAATATTGTGACAGCCGGGGCATAATAAATAAAAATTTGCCATATTGGAAGGTAAGGAACGAAAATAAAACGAAATTTGCGATATCGGAAGCAAAGAAACGAAAATCCTGCTAATTTTTTGGATGATTTGAATAAGATCCCCAAATTTGATGACCCACGGAAACACGGTAATATCACATAAACTAGCCAACACTGCTTGAAACTAGTGGCGGCGGAAAGTTACAAATATTGTGACAGCCGGGGCATAATAAATAAAAATTCGCCATATTGGAAGGTAAGGAACGAAAATAAAACGAAATTTGCGATATCGGAAGCAAAGGAACGAAAATCCTGCTAATTTATTTGATGATTTGAATAAGATCCCCAAATTTTGATGAGGCATGTCCGTCACCAGTGCTTGTAACTGATAACAGCGTGAGAGCGATGTGTATCAGCCTTATTCTCGTCTACTCCCAAGGAGTCAAATGGTATCCTATCTTTTCGCACATAATGGAAAAAGATTTATTTTAGATGTTGTTTGTTTTGTTAGAAAAACGGTGCTTTCGACTACTGTGGTCATCTGCACCTATACTGGTCTGGGTTACTTCTTTTTCACAGTAAGTGACAAACAAATTCAAACACGCTCCCCGAAAATCTGGGAAAACGCAATACCGAAACAAGGTTTTGGAACTATTATGTGCATGATGACCGAAGATAAAAGAGCACCCAAAGTGAGAATAGACTTGCTTTCTGTCGTGCTTGGGGCTTGCTGCACTTAGCGATGGGCGCAACTTAACCTATAAAATAGTTTTGTATATACAATATAATTCTATACCATTTAAGCATACCCATTGGGGGTGGCAGTCATTAAGCGCACTGCCAATTGATTGTGGATTGCGGTCTCCTTATTGTTGCTGATCTGATTATAAATAATGATGTTGTATAAGCGTAAGCCTTTGTAAAAATGTTTCGATAACTCGGGAATGTTTTTTTTATAAAGATTCTCTTCAAGAGCGTGTTCGACTGTGGTCAAGGTTGGAAACTCTTCGAACTATCGGTCGGCCTACACAACGAAATAAATTGACTGTTACTATTGCAAATATGGTTGCGCCAAAATGTGACTTTTTGTAATTACCCCATGACCTAGAAATTAATTGAAAACAACGTTTTACAAGAGCTTTGTTCCGTAGGTATTCATTAATCATAAGGTTTTTGCATTCTGAAGAACGTTCACGATCAATCGCTGTTCATAATGTTGTTTCGAGTGGATATTGATACTAATCTATCACGATGATTATGTGATTCCGAAGCATCGATTTTTATGACCGGTGTTTTTATTTTGCGACACCGATGGTCAACAGCAACGGTATTTCTAAATAAGAATGCTCAAACTAGGAGATTTTTCAGTCAAGTAAAGTTCAATTTAAGTATACATGAAGTTGTTAAGAATGAGTCAATGAGGTATCGCGCCGAGAAGGCAACATGGCAAATTTATGAGGGTGTCTCGAAAACTGTACGGGATGTACTGGATGTACGGGATGTACGGGATGTACGGGAGGTACGGGATGTACGGGATGTACGGGATGTACGGGATGTACGGGATGTACGGGATGTACGGGATGTACTGGATGTACGGGATGTACTGGATGTACGGGATGTACTGGATGTACGGGATGTACTGGATTTACGGGATGTACTGCATAAAATTTTGCGCAAATTACCTTTTGAAGCATAGAAAATTGAAATATCAGTGGAAAAGTTTGGAATATTTATTCCTAACACTGTAACGAAAATTCAGTAAAATCGCTGTTCTTTGATAGTAATGCCAAGCGATAATATCAAAATCCACATTCCATAAATTGGCATCCACAAGGCAACTACAATTTCAAAATACAAAAATTATGAAAATTAAAGTTAACTTACTGCGTTTTTATCTGTGTGGTTAATTAAATGTGGTGGTCGTGAATTGCACTGAATGGCTTGCAACCAGTTTAATTGCAGTCATGTTATATAAAACCCAAGGCAATTTCACCCACAGCGTATTGCACACACATTCAATTACACCCAATAGTATTGCCCTTAATAGGATTGCACCCAGAAGGAGTGTACTCGGTAGAATTGTACCCTTTCCTATGATTGTTGTAGATGTACGGGATGTACGGGATGTACTGGATGTACTGGATGTACTGGATGTACGGGATGTACGGGATAAAATTTTGCGCAAATTACCTTTTGAAGCATAGCAAATTGAAATATCAATAGAAAAGTTTCGAATATTTATTACTAACACTGTAACGAGAATGCAGTAAAATCGTCGTTATTTGATAGTAATGCCAATCGATAAAATTAAAATTCACAGTACATAATTTGGCATTCACAACGCAACCACAATTTTGAGAAAAAAAAATATGCAAATTAATGTTAACTTACGGCGTTTTTATCACAGTGTGGTTAATTAAATGTGGTGGTAGTGAATTGCACTGAATGGTTTGCAACCAGTTTAACTGCAGTCATGTTATATAAAACCCAAGGCAATTTCGCCCAGAGCGTATTGCACACACATTAATTTACACCCAATAGTATTGCCCTTAATAGGATTGCACCCAGAAGGATTGCACTCGGTAGAATTGTACCCTTTCCTATGATTGTAGTAGATGTACGGGATGCACGACATGTACGGCATTCACGTGGTGTACGGTATGCATTAGATGTACGGCAAGTAGATTGGATGTACGACATGCACGACTTGTACGGGATGCACGGGATGTAAGGCATGATCGACATGTGCCGAATGCACGGAATGTACTGGATGAACGGGCATGCACGGAATGCAATCAATGTTCGGAATGCACGTGATGTACGGCATACACGGGATGTACGACATGTACCGGATGCACGGAATGTACTGCATGCACGACATGTACGCCATGCACGTAGTGTACGGAATGCATTGGATGTACGGCAAGCAGATTGTATGTACGAAATGCACGATTTGTACGGGATGCACGGAATGTACGACAGGCACGTGATATAGTGAATGTACGGCATGTAATGCACTATGCACTCAATGTTCCACATGCACGCGATGTACGGTATGTACTGGATGTACGGCATGCACGGGATGTACGGCATGAACGACATGTGCCGATTGCACGGAATGTACTAGATGAACGGCATGCACGGAATGCACTCAATGTTTGGAATGCTCGTGATGTACGGCATATACGGGATTTACGGCATGCACGACATGTACTGAATGTACGGCATACACGTGGTGCACGGAATACTCGGGATGTACGACATGCACAGGGGATGTATGGCATGCACGGCATGTACGGCAGGCACGTGATATACGGATTTCACGTGATGCACGGAATGCACTGGATGTACGGCATGCGCGGGATGTACGATATACACGACATGTTCTGGATGCAAGGAATGCACACTCCGGGTGTATGAAGTGCATTCCGTACATACTGAGTATCCCGTGCACACAGTGCATGTCGTACATACAGTGTATTCCGTGCATCCAGTACATGTCGTACATTAAGTACACCGCGTATACCCCATCTATATGTTATATTCATCCTATTCAACGCATGCCGTAAATTCCGTACACCTCGCACATACCGAGAATTCCGTATATTCAGTGCATCCCAAAGTCACATGCACACCTTACATTCAATGCATTCCTTGCATCCAGAACACGTCGTGTATATCGTACATCCCGCGCATGCCGTACATCCAGTGCATTCCGTGCATCCCGTGCATGCCGTACATTCCGTATATCACGTGCCTGCCGTAAATTTTGTGCATACCGTACATCACGTGCATTTCGTATATCACGTGCCTGCCGTACATGTCGTGCATGCCGTACAACCCTGTGTACGTCGTACATCCAGTGTATTCCGTGCACCACGTGTATGCCGTACATTCAGTACATGTGGTGCATGCCGTGCATCCCGTATATCACGTACCTGCCGTACATTTCGTACATACCGTACATCAAGTGCATTCCGTATATCACGTGCCTGCCGTACATGTCGTGCATACCGTACATCGCCTGTGCACGTCATACATCCAGTGTATTCCGTGCACCACGTGTATGTCGTACATTCAGTACATGCCGTACATCCCGTATATGCCGTACATCACGAGCATTCCAAACATTGAGTGCATTCCGTGCATGCCGTTCATCTAGTACATTCCGTGCAATCGGCACATGTCGTTCATGCCGTACATCCCGTGCATGCCGTACATCCAGTACATACCGTACATCGCGTGCATGTGGAACATTGAGTGCATAGTGCATTACATGCCGTACATTCACTATATCACGTGCCTGTCGTACATTCCGTGCATCCCGTACAAATCGTGCATTTCGTACATACAATCTGCTTGCCGTACATCCAATGCATTCCGTACACTACGTGCATGGCGTACATGTCGTGCATGCAGTACATTCCGTGCATCCGGTACATGTCGTACATCCCGTGTATGCCGTACATCACGTGCATTCCGAACATTGATTGCATTCCGTGCATGCCGTTCATCCAGTACATTCCGTGCATTCGGCACATGTCGTTCATGCCGTACATCCCGTGCATGCCGTACATTCCGTGCATCCCGTACAAGTCGTGCATGTCGTACATCCAATCTGATTGCCGTGCATCCAATGCATTCCGCACACCACGTACATCCAATACATCCCGTACATCTACTACAGTCATAGGAAAGGGTCCAATTCTACCGAGTGCAATCCTTCTGGATGCAATCCTAATAAGGGCAATACTATTGGGTGTAATTGAATGTGTGTGCAATACGCTGTGGGTAAAATTGTCTTGGTTTTTATATAACAAGACTGCAGTTCAACTGGTTGCAAAACATTGAGTGCAATTCTCGACCACCACATTTAATTAACCACACTTTGATAAAAACGCAGTAAGTTAACGTTAATTTTCGTAATTTTTGGATTTCGAAATTAAGTTGCCTTGTGGATGCCAATTTATGGAATGTGGATTTTGATATTATCGCTTGGCATTACTATCAAAGAACAGCGATTTTACTGCATTTTAGTTACAGTATTAGGAATAAATATTCCAAACTTTTTCACTGATATTTCAATTTTCTATGCTTCAAAAGGTAATTTGCGCAAAATTTTATCCAGTACATCCCGTACATCCAGTACATCCCGTACATCCCGTACATCCAGTACATCCCGTACATCCCGTACATCCCGTACATCCCGTACATCCGGTACATCCCGTACACCCAGTACATCCCGTACATCCCGTACATCCAGTACACACCGTACATCCCGTACAGTTTTCGAGACACCCGTTGGCCAACTTACTCACGTGTTTGAAATTCAAGGGATTTGGCTATAAGC
>OZ023140.1:9729838-9746840 GCA_963675895.2 Styela plicata
GCCGACTTTTTTTCCGTTTTTCATCCTCCTATATAGGACCCCGGTCCAGGTGTTCCATTCCCGCTTCTTCTCCTGTCCAGCTCTTCCGACCACACTCCCTCCTCCTGACCTGTTATCCCATTCTTACCGCACCTCTTTTTACACTAATGAAGTTTTGAACCTTAGACCCACTACACAGTAGCCCACTGTCTGTATCACCATATTGCATGACTTAGTGGTTAAAAAGAATTATCACACAGTAAATATTGAAATTTACAGCCAAGCTAATCACACATCAATGCCGAAGAAGCACTCATCTTGGCGACTCAGGGTTGCCGACGTCGGTGCCCGCTATCTCGGTTGCGGGTTCGACCCGCGCACTCGTCTGCTAAAGCCATAACTTGTTGTTCAGCGAATGAGATAATTTTTGCAGATAATTCTGATTAATTCACGTGGTACTCCATGCACATGTCCGTGCTTGGCGTTATTCAGTGGTTCTGACGTCGGTTTTACTTGCGAACAAGACAAAGCTTGGGAGGTACTTTGTTTTTGATAATATTGGTTCACTGCAAATTTGGAAAAAATTCAGGGTATTGGATCCCCTTCTATATTGACCAAACGTTCATCTTTTTTGGGCATTCGTATATTAAAAACAAAGCTAAATAAAATCGAAGAAGAAAAATCATTACAGCGAATATTGACTGACGATAATTTTATCATCGATCAGCGGAAACACGACCAACTGCAGTTTAACCTGGTGGTTCAGTTTTGTGTGGGAAGTGCAGATGCTGACACTCATCCTGTAGTAGCTCTTTTCCATTGAATTGCCGTTCCTCGACTCTTTTCATGCGCTGCTTATTGCCTTACTCAGAGCGAACTATGATATATATACAAAAAAGAAAGATGCGAATTGTTACTGTGTGTTAGATATAAACTCGCCGTCCTACTTTAGTGAACTCCAATTTAGTGTTTCTTTATAATATGCGCCGAGAGGTAACTCTCTCTTTTATCCTGACGAAAACATGCCCAAACATGTTTATGTGAATTTGTTGCGTCACAAAGCATTTTGTATTTTCCCCGTGTTGCGCGATAAGGATTTTCGCTTTGCAGGCATTTTGTGTTTTACGACTTGTGTTAGGGCGATTATTATTGCATTCTGGTTGATGAGTTTAGTTTAGTAGTATCGTATTATAGTGTTCTGGCTAAGTTGTGTTGTGATAATTTAGTGATATTCTTGATAGTTAGGATTATTATTACTGCTCATTTGTATTGCAATAGTTAACTGTAGAATATTTATAATGTATTACAGTGGCTGTGTCATCATATATTAGTTTTATCGTTAATTTCCGAAGGTTTCACGCTGTTCAACATTTACTACTTGTTTGGTGAGATCATTGAATACAGTTTCAGTTTCATTGGATCTCGTTGCATCTTTACTTTGGACTTTGGTTGGGCAGATGCTGGAGGCTAGGGAATTGCGCATAAAACTCCAAGAAACAGTCACGTTGCGGGTTCATTTGAAGAGAAATTTGAACTCATACTCCACATTTTATAAAACTAATATTCAAACTTGGAATACAGTTTGCCGTTTTACTTCAACACTATGGCTTCGAACTTTTCACATGATATAATTGAATCTGATGATCGTACAATTTGTCCCGATTCTTCAGTGCAGTTACCAACGAATGAACTTGATCGAAATGAAGCAATTGACAATTCACGTTATGCGCAAGCTTATACAATTTTACACAAGGATTTTACAACGCTTATGCTGGTTAAAGATAACCAGTCGAAGGTTGTTTCACAATATCAGAAAATATGTGATCATTTACATGACTGGAAAACTTGTTTGGACACTTATATTTTACTCAATGGTCCTGATTCACACACCGCTAAACTACATCATATTCAAGTTGAAGATAACCTGAAATCAAGTACAATGCTTTATAGAGAATTTGTGGACAGTTGTGCCACCCAGTCTAAAACACACTCTGCTTCACAAAAATATAAATCCCGTTCATCAAAATCTTGTTCTTCAAAACATCATTCATCGAAGTCTCGCTCCTCAAAATCATCAATGTCATCCAGCAGGATGTTGGAGAAGTCAAAATTGCTGAGACTTGAGGCTGAGCAAGAAAGACAGCTGGCTGAGATGAAAGCTAATTTCAAAGAACAACGGGCTCAACTTCTTGACAAAATGGCAAGTGACAGAGATTCAGCGGCATCAAAGTCTCTTTTCAGCGATGACGACATTGTGACTTCAAAACAGATCAGTTTACGTGACTTTGCAAATCTTACTTCTACTATGGTACCACAAAGATCGAGTTCAGTTCCTCCTGTGGTAACTTACAATACGGAAAATCAAGGTATCGATAATGACTTGTTACCTAATTTATCTTTGAATGTTTTGCGTAATATTCCCTTTTGTGGAGATCAGCCTCCACATTCATGTACTGAGTCAATTTCGATGCAAGCAGGAGCCACAGATGGATTGCATTTGCCACCACAACAAGCTAGTAATGTTAGAGATTTGAATCTACGATCTGTTCCAAATGTTTCACAAGTATCGAATAATTTTTTAGTCACTCTGCTAATAATTTTCATGATTGTTTACCCAGTAATAATGTTAACACTGCTGCAATTTTTACCCCTGGTCGGTCTGCGGGGGCCGGTACAGAATAGTTCTATGATTTCAACTCCACAACAGCTAATGGCACCAATTGCTGCTATGAGTATGGGTCCTCATTTGCAACCAGTTAACTCACATTCAAGTATGAATGTTGTTCAGTCAAGCATGGTTCATGGCACTGGGATTTCTCGCCTTTCACCCATACATAATATAGGAAACCCCTATGATATAGGACGTGTTTTTCCTCATGACGGTTTAGCTAGTATAGGTTCAAATGTTTGTTATCAGAATCAGCCTATGTATTCAAAACATGCAGCAGCAGGTCACGTCAATCATTCCGCCAACCAGACCTTATTATTCTGGAATTTCACAATCTAACATTTCCAGCGCTTTACACACTTCCACTGCCACTGTTTCCTCAACCTTGCCACGTCTGAATAGTTCACAGTTACCCCCCTCGTGGCCTTATGAGGCAACAACCTTCACTTGACCCCCACATTGCTCATTATAATCCTTCGTATCCTTTTTCCTACTCATCAAGCTGCAAGCAAAGATGATCTGTATTTACTTGGTAGGAATATACAGCAGGATTTTCGCTTACCCACTCTTGATAGGGTAGAATTTAATGGGGGATCCATTAGAATATCACGCGTTTATAAGGTCATTTTACAATACGATTGGTCGTCTTAACGTCTGATCCCTCGACTCTTTTGGCACAATTACTTGCTCACTGCAAGGGTGAAGCATACGAAGTTATCAAACATTTGCGAATGGCTGATAACCCAGCTGAGGCTTACAATGCTGCAAGAGAAACGTTGGAATTTCATTTTGGCAATAGATCACTGATTATAAATGCATTTATTGAAACAACTTACTGAGGGACCGAAAATACGCACAAAATGATGTTAAAGGACTTTGCAAATTGTCTTCTCAAATGAGAAATTGCGCTATCGTATTTCATGATTGGGATGCTGGGAGCTTGCTCGATGCTCCAGCATATCTTACTGCTATTTTTGAACGTTTACCGCCTAATATGCGTTACTGACTATGTTATGAATGGCTCATGGACATCCTTCGCAATCCCTTCATTCAATCATTTACTCAAATTCATTGAATCAAGAGCACGACTGTATAATACCTTTTATGGTCGTGCTTTGGCTGATTTATCTTCACGACCTGTGGGTCAAAACAAGCAAAACAACAGGCGTATTTCTAAATTTTTCTACATATGCAACATTCAATATGTCTAAGCAAGATAACGCTTCGAGTAAGCAGAATTATCATAAACATGTACCCTTTAACAGGAGTATTAACTCTATTGTGACTTGTTATCTTTGCAAAGGTGATCACACGCTTATGCGTTGCTCAAAGTTTAAAGAAAAAACCGTCACTGACAGGCGACTGTTCGTTAAGGAACAGTCAATTTGCTTCAATTGCATGTCTTCAAAGAGACATTATTCTAGTAGCTGTCCTTCAGAGAAAAGGTGTTTGATTGAAGGGTGTGGTAAGCTTCATCATACTCTGTTACACATGAAGCAAGCGACTAAACCGCCTGCATTGCATACTTCGCGTTCTGAGGAACCATTATCACCACAGACACCTAAACCTGATGCGTCAACTCCTGTTACTTCTATGTCTATTCTTGATCCCTTATGTCCAGTGAGGCTGATGGCCGTCGCCGTCGAAATAAGTCGACCCGATAATACAGGCAAAAGGACAACTATTGCTTTCTTAGATTTAGGATCACAGAGATCTTTTTGCTCTACAGAATTGGCAAAATTACTTGGGCTTTCTGGTAAGCCAGAACGTTGTATGGTACGCTCTACGAATGGTGTCAGTATTCACACTGGCGAAAGAATTTCATTTTGCATTAATGGCATCAATAACACCTACATTGTTAAGGTACAGAATGCTTTGACTTTTGACAAAATTCCTGATGTTAGAGACTCACTGCCAAAACCTGACATAATTCACAAATATCCACATCTGCGTGATGTGGAATTTCCTAATGTTGATGGAAAAGTCGAACTCTTAATTGGTGCTGATGCTCTGGGTGGCTGCCCATTTATTGACTCTAGAGTTGGTCCGCCTGGTACTCCAGGGGCTCTTCTCACATCTCTTGGATGGTGTCTTTATGGCAGGGATCCTTTGATGGCTACAACAAATAATTTGACAAACTATATTGAAACTTCTGTGCCAATGGTATTGGATGACAGTGGATCTGATTCACAAAGTGAGGTTGCTGTTAACTTCATTTCTACTACATTTCCAATTTCTGACACACGTCTTCTATGTAATGATTGTGTTTTCCCAATTACTGATGATTTGTCGCAAGATGACAATTTACATGAGGAAAATAGTTTACAAGACACAGACGATGCAACTGATGGATTTGAAAACCCTTGCATGCATTATTATGATACTAATGTTAACGATTTTTACGAAAATAAATTTACTCATGAAAATGTTTCTGATTTCTTCTTTCTATGCTCTGCTATGTTTGACACTCTTGAAGAAGAAAGTACTGAACCTGAAATATCTATCTGTCAAATTTGTGGAAATGACTTTCCTGATTTGAATGAAGATCCATTTACCACTCAACCATCACTCGATGATGAACGAGCAACTAAGATTATGAACGACACTCTCAAGCGTGTCAATAGCCGTTTACAAATTGGTTTGCTGTGGAAGTTTGACGATATCAAACTACCTTACAATTATGTTATGGCTGTGCGCCGCTTATTGTCAGTCAAACGTAGAATGGAGAAGGATGCTGATTTTGCTTCTAAATACATCGAAAAAATGGATGAGTACATAAGAAACGGCTATGCAGAATTGATACCCGATGATGAATTGGCACCGGACGGATAGAACGTGGTTTTATACCGCATCATGCTACACGACAGTCAAAATTCCGTATTGTCTTTGACAGTTCAGCGGAATTTGATGGGACGTCTTTAAACAAGAATTTATTAACTGGACCTGATTTCAATAACTCTCTTGTTGGAGTTTTGTTGCGTTTCCGCCTGAAACCCATTGCAGTTTCATGTGACATACGTCAAATGTTTCATAGAATACTCGTCAAAACGGAAGACACGGAGTCATTACGATTCTTATGGTACCCCTCACATGATATTTCACAGCCTATTGCTCAATTTAGAATGCTCTCTCATGCATTTGGGACTTCTTGTTCTCCGTCAATTGCCTCATTTGCTATCAGGCAAGTCGCAAGAGACAATCTATCAAATGCTGACCCTGAAACCGTTTCAATGTATATTTTCTAACTTTTATGTAGATGACGGACTTTACTCCAGAGAAACAGTGTCTGAAGCTTCTGTTTTAGTGCAACAGACAACTGAATTGCTTGCTACAGGTGGTTTCCATTTAACTAAATTTCTGAGCAATGAACCCACAAGTTCTGGAGTCTGTTACGAATCAGGATAAAGCTCCCGTAACACATGAATTAGAATTGGGAGACGACGCGCTAAGTCGTACTCTCGGATTGAATTGGAATGCGACTACTGATCAATTTATTGTAATTGTCAATATCAGTGAACGACCGCCTACTCGTCGTGGTATACTTTCTATGGTATCTCAAATATTCGACCCCTCTTGGTTATGTTCAACCATTTGTTCTGATTGCCAGGATGATATTACAAGATCTGTGTTATGAAGAATTTCACTGGGATGATTTAATTGTTGGACCTCTCAAACAGAAATGGGAAGATTGGATTTCAAAGCTACCAGATCTAAATGGACTTTCATTGTCACGTTGTTATAGACCTGCTGGATTCGTTCCTACCTCTTACCAATTGCATGTTTTCTGTGATGCAAGTTCATTTGCTTATGGTACTTGTGCTTACTTAAGAATGATTGATAATGCAGGAAATGTACATGTAACATTTGTGAAAGGTTCGTCAAGAGTAGCGCCAAAGAAAGTTATCACAATTCCACGATTAGAACTAACTGCTGCTGTTTTGCGCGACAGAGTTGGCTCGATGTATAAAATTGGAATTACCTGACTTGATAACCGATGTGTTTTTTCTATACGAATTCGATGACAGTTCTGAGAATGATTAATAACAGATCAGAGCGTTTTTAAAACTTTCGTTGCGAATCGCCTAAATACAATTCGCTTACTTTCTGAACCAAGTCAGTGGTATCACGTTGACACTAAGTCTAATCCAGCTGACGTAGCAAGCCGCGGAATGATGCCTGACAAGTGCCGAAAAGCGGAATGTTGGTTCCAAGGACCTTCGTTTCTAAGAGATGAGAATTTACCTTCACATAAAATCTTTACAGTTTTCTGATTCACTTGAAGATTCTGAGATATCTTCGGAAGTGAAAGTTAACTTCAATATTGCATCGAATGTTGCTACTGAAACAAGTACAACACGTCATGGATTGTTTATATTATTGGAACGTTACTCCAAGTTTGAGAAACTTCTTACGGCTGTAACCTGGCTTAATAGATTCAAAATGTACCTGATTCAAAAGCATTTGAATCGTGGGAACTCCCCAACAACAGGTTGCTTCACTGTCGCAGAACGAGAGAATGCGACACTGGATATTGTAAAGCTAATTCAGCAAGATTCCCTTGTCTTCTGAAATGTGTTACTTCAGTGATTTGAATTACTCTGGTCCACCTCCTGCTAATAGAAAATTACTCAAATCGCCATTTGCAAAAGAACTTATACAATGCAACCCTTATGTCTCCGAGGGCATACTTCGTGTAGGAGGAAGACTTCGACATTCTGAACTCCCCCCTGATCAAAGGAATCCTGTTATTCTACCTCCATATCACCATGCTACAAAACTTCTTATTGATCATTATCATTGCGAAAATGGTCATTGTGGATGCAATCAAGTGCAAGCGTGCTTGTTGCAGAGATTCTGGATTTTACATCTCCAATCTGCTGTTGCAAAGGTTCTACGTGAATGCATAAACTGTAAAATTCGCGTTGCAAGACCTGGCAAACAATGGATGTCAGATATGCCTGCTGTTAGGCTTTGTACTGGAAACAAACCATTTCATCATTGCTTCGTTGACTATTTTGGCCCTATAAAAGTGAAGCTTGGAAGAAGTGAGCACAAGCGTTATGGCGTTATTTTTACTTGTCTTTCTACACGAGCTGTTCATCTAGAAGTAGCTGAGAGTTTAGATGCTTCTGCCTTTCTGCAAGCATTTTTTCGATTCGTTGCACGTCGCTCTAAACCAGCTCATATGTATTCAGACAACGGCACAAATTTTATTGCGGGAAGTAAAATTCTCAAAGATGGAATTGCAAAATGGAATAAGAAACAAATTAATGATGCTCTTGCACAAAAGGGAATTCAATGGCACTTCTCTCCACCACTTGCAAGTCATCAAAATGGTGTTGTGGAGAGGATGATTAGAGAAGTCAGAAAGATTTTGCGCAACATGCTTGATGATAAACCTCTAACTGATTATTCCCTTTGGTCCTTTCTGACTGGAGTGGAATCTATTTTAAATGATAGGCCTCTTACTCGTATTAGTACCGATCCCAGAGACCTTCACGCCCTTTCTCCTAACTCTATCCTGATAAGTAAACTCGACCCTGACCTTTCCCCTGATGTTTTCCTGCGTGCTGATGAATACAGACAGGGTTATAGGCATGTCCAGCGTATGTTAGACATATTCTGGCAGAGATTTACAAGTGAATATATTCCCTTGCTCCAAAGACGTTCAAAATGGTTGCATCCCTCTCCCAATCTTAGGACAGGTGACTTAGTACTTATGTGTGATGATATCCTCCCTCGCGGCAGTTGGCCCATGGCTGTTGTGGACGAGGTTTACCCAGACAAGCAGGGAATTGTCCGTAGAGTTAAGGTGCGAACATCCAAATCTTCTTTTGTTCGTGATATAAGAAAAATTTGCTCACTTGAGCTTGACTAAATGTTAAAATGGGTAATTTATGCCATCATGTATATATTGTTATGTTTCTTTCTATTCATTATGTACAAAGTTTCACTTGCTTCGTTTATCTCTTATTTCTGAGATAATTTACCTAGATCTTAAATTATCTGGGGCCGGAATGTTAGATATAAACTCGCCGTCCTACTTTAGTGAACTCCAATTTAGTGTTTCTTTATAATATGCGCCGAGAGGTAACTCTCTCTTTTATCCTGACGAAAACATGCCCAAACATGTTTATGTGAATTTGTTGCGTCACAAAGCATTTTGTATTTTCCCCGTGTTGCGCGATAAGGATTTTCGCTTTGCAGGCATTTTGTGTTTTACGACTTGTGTTAGGGCGATTATTATTGCATTCTGGTTGATGAGTTTAGTTTAGTAGTATCGTATTATAGTGTTCTGGCTAAGTTGTGTTGTGATAATTTAGTGATATTCTTGATAGTTAGGATTATTATTACTGCTCATTTGTATTGCAATAGTTAACTGTAGAATATTTATAATGTATTACAGTGGCTGTGTCATCATATATTAGTTTTATCGTTAATTTCCGAAGGTTTCACGCTGTTCAACATTTACTACTTGTTTGGTGAGATCATTGAATACAGTTTCAGTTTCATTGGATCTCGTTGCATCTTTACTTTGGACTTTGGTTGGGCAGATGCTGGAGGCTAGGGAATTGCGCATAAAACTCCAAGAAACAGTCACGTTGCGGGTTCATTTGAAGAGAAATTTGAACTCATACTCCACACTGTGGTTGTCAAGAAATATATAATACATGAAATACGAATAAATCTCAGGTATTAGCCGATTAAGAAAAAGCCACTATAATAATCCAACACCACTCCTTCACTTCAAGAAGTAGAATCGAACATTGCCTTTGAATTGCTCTAAGATAGACTTCGATAACAAAAGCATTGTCGAATAAGAGTTACGGGTGGACCAAACCTTGACAACGCGATGCACCAATACTTGAAATTCGTAGAAACAGTACAGTAAATTTACTGATTGTTTGTAGTAATTACATATTTCCAAAGTTGAAGAAAACGTCAGGTTGATGAGATTTATGCCAATTATGTGCTGTTGATGAACTGCAGTTTCGTGGTGCGTTCCATCAACACCCAATATTTGGCCAAAAAAGTCAATTTTGAAAAACAGAAAGTGAAACTACTGTCAAAGACCAAGGATATTATTGCATTTTTTGTTACAGTACGTAGACTAGGCAATTTTGGCGGGACTGACACCAAATGAATGATGCGGTTTCGAACCCCTGGCGAAGAATGGTCGAAATAGATAAGCGATAAAGCCTTCAGAGAGCAATACATGCGGGGTGCCTTTGGGGAAGGCCTTGTAACCCACAGCCTTGGGACGATGCTCCAAAACCTTTCCGGTTCCTCATTGCCTTCACACAGGAATGGCAAGACGCAAGATAAATTCTTGTATCAAGATAAAATTGGAAGCAATGTTAATAACATACTGTGAAACATTTTATTTCATTTTATTGTTAAAATTTAGCACTCCGCACAACGGTATTCAGTGCTCATTTCCTTTTATTTCATCATTTGCGGCTTTTCTCTTAGCGTTTCAAATAATATTCCAATGGGAGCTATTTAAAAGGTTTTGTTTGTTGTGGGCACTGACATACCTGAAAATCACAGCAAGTGAGACTGTTTGCACTTAGAAAATTACATTAATTAAATAGCTGCGCGAATAAAATTCAGCAGATTTTTAATTACACGCTCTCGAAAAAAACAAGCCTCAAATCGGTAAACAAACCTTGGTCGTCAACCACTGGCCAATAATGAACCAAGTATTTTCATCATAAACAGATTTTGGCAGTATTTCAACTTTAAACATTTTTGCTGTTGTGTTTCTGTTATAATAGTTATCATAGACGAGTTTCCTCATATTAAGAACTCATATTCTTTGTTTGTTTAATAATTATATATTTTCAATCTTTATTACACATAAGTTCCACATAGTGTTAGACCGAGTACAGATGAAAGCTAACGGAAAATCTTGATTTCACACCGTAAAAAAGACTTTTTGGAAAGGGGGTTGATGTCACCACAGTTACGTTCTCTTCATTTAAATATTGATTGGCATTTTAGTGATATAAATAAATGCCGTAATGAAATTAGACGATGAAAGTTAGGGTCTTTTTTGTAATTATGACATATAAATGATACTATGATGTCACATCCGGCAAAACTTTCCACCGGATTGAAAAATATAGGCATTTATTTTTAAAATATTTATTCACTTGGTTTTGATTCATTTCATGAGACATATGACAATCATAATGTCACGTGCATGTATAGAGCCTGTTGATCATCACATAACTTTAACTTGGCATGGACTAAAAGGATGACTACTAGAATCTGGAGAATCGTCTATATATTTTGTTAATTTGGAATGAAAAAAAAAATTAATAAAGGCAGCTGGAGTTCAATAACAGCAGAAATTCTCGGTTTCATATTACATTCTTTGCACCTAAGCTATCTTTTACGCCTTATAACATAATCATGTCACTTTATTTGAATCTCAGTAAATTTGGAAAATAGTAAATTTAGAGACGAAAGACGAACGTAATTTGCCATTATATTCTTGGTGAAGCGGGGATGTTTTGGCAAAATGTTATCATATTGTATAGTATGTGCTTGTTTCCAAATTATGAAGTGTTGAGCTATCAAGAGCTCAAGTCATGTAGGCTTTCGTGGAACAACCGCCTGGACAGACAGCATTCGCTATACGCTGCTATAGTTTACAGTATCAAATTATAATGCCATGGTGGAAGCCCCAGAAAGAAAATGTTAAGGTGAAACTTGGTGTCTATGACTAATCCCGATACACCGTCTAAATATCTGCACTGACTGGAGTACGAACAATAGGAAGCAAAAGACATCGCTGAATATTCTTCAAAATCCGTTATTATATTAAGATTTTTACAAGTCAATACCGAATTTTAGAGTGGCGTATCCAAAAGAAAATTTGCCCTGTGCAGCCAGGTATACAGTCTCGGTGGTGTAGGTCAAGCTCAATTTCATGTTACGGTCAGCCCCCGACAGGTTCACAATATAGCGGGTACAACGCTAACCCACCCTTCCCAAATATATATGTGTATATATATGTAAGAAAAACTGCTATGTACCTCAGTGTCACGCAGTTGTTCTTCCATATAACTGGTTACTGCATTTAAGAAAATGTTATTTATTTTTGCTGTTTTGTTCTATGCCCTCGAAACTGGTCACTGCAATTTTAGACATAACTCAAAAACCGTACGAATACTGTGACATGCATCAGAACACGTCGCTTTCCCCATCTGTTTTAGAAAACACTTTCTTTGTACTTTGCAATCCCCCCTCCATTCCTCGCGGAGTTTAAGCGATCCGATTTTCGTAGCTAGAAGCATATTACCGGCGCATTTAACGACTGGACTAACCGGACAATCCGCTCGGATGCGTTAGAAAACACGAAGAAGTGCATGGGTAACGTAAAAATATACTAAACCTCTTGAATTCCAGAACCGGTTTCCTGGTGGTCAAACCTTTCTTCTTTCTCTTGCTCACTTTTTATCAACATGTTCGGCAATCAGCAATTACTTACTGAACACTTCTGTAGAGTTGTATCGGATTTCGTTTTTATCCTATGCTGATTGTGGAGTCCAAATAAACTTACTTACTATTGTGATGTCACTGACGAAAAGCCGATTTTGAAATTCCTTAGGAGAAGAGAGTCATACGAAGTACGGACCAGGTTGTCACCTTTGTTCATGAAGGGAATTTATTCGGAGTTCGTTACCAGTAAGATTCCCCTTTACTGTTAATGTCATTAGGTGGTGCTGTAACATACTCTTTATGTCATGAGCATATAATTGGTTAGTCCACAACCTGCGCGTGCCCGCACTGAGGCCTGTCTGCTGATTCGGTCTTAAGGTTAGTCATTAACTTGTGGTAAGTTAACTTTAGGATAGGGATAGGATTTTATTTTGGCTGATTTGTCCTGCATTAGGCCTATGTACTTTTTATAAGTCATTGACCGTGTGGTAAGTAAACTTTAGCACAGTGATAGGATTTTATTTATTTGAAGTAGCCTATTCTGTATTGTCACCGTACTGGCAAATGCTGAATGTTTGAATCAAATACTTTGCACAGTTTCTGTAATCCTAAACACATACCTAAATAATATCATAATAGCCTAATTCATATCAGTTACAATGAAAAGCAGAATCAGTTTTGTAATTTGGCTGTTTCGGACAATAGATTGATTACGGTACCGGTAATGCATGTCAGAATTTGCCACTCTTATAAGATATTCTGTACCGGTATTTATTTTGCGTCAAAATTTTTGACACAAACACCACTGTCTATCATGGAAGGCGATCCTCATCCTTTGACCAATGTTTTTAGGCATTTCTTCCCTTTTATTTCCACTTACTCTTTTTTTTTACTTTATTTTTTTGTTTTAGTTGTATTTAACTTGTGTATTTTTTATTTTCATGTACAGTCTCCTGCTGAGCCTCTTTTTATACTTTATTTAGGTTTTGTTTGCTTTCTTGATAACCCTGTAATAAGATATCTTCATCACCAGAAGAAATAATCGGCTTACTGTTTGCTAGCTATTTTGTTCCATGATTTGTACTTTTTATAGGTCATTCACATGGCTTAATGCAGAATGTAAGATACTTTAAGATGGGAAATTGCTTGCCATGTCCCCTGGGAAATCGCTCCTTTTCTCTCCCCTATTGAATCTTATTTCCGACATTTTTAGCTATATTTTGACCATGGAAATTTCTCCTAATATTGGCAAGAAACCAGCGAATTTGTGGCTTGTAAAAGGTTCGATAACCTGAATTTTGTCCCTCAGACACAAATGTAAAACAAGATATCTAGTGATGTTTGCATAATCTAATACCGTGGTCTCACAAATTAAATACAAGTAGAGTTTCAAAATTCAAACAAATGATGCCTGTGTATAAAAACAAATGATTTGTCACATAAATGAAAATACAAAAATATCATGTTCTCATTCCACAGAAATATAAGTTTATTGTAAGTGCACTTTAATCTTGTCTGAAGAAGTTAGACTATGTTCTAACGAAAGCTTACAATGAACTTATATTTCTGTGGAATGAGAACATGATATTCTTGTATATTAGCTTGATATTATCTCATTCGTGTATCCTTGTGAATTCTCTCACACACGGATCCAGGATCGTAAGGAAACAAGGAGGAGGGATAGGTAGTTCATTGCAAGATATCAACGAATCACGTAAATGAAAATAGTTCAATACCGGCATCAGGATCATTCATAATAGTGAACATACCTGCCAGAATTTATCAATTAATCCATTAAAAACCCACCTAGTGAGGCTAGCACTAGATCAAAGATTAAGATTTAACTATTTCAATATATTGAAAAATGTTTAGTAAAGCCAAAAGTGTTTTGTAAAGTGTTTTTAATGTGTTCCTAAATTACATGCCTGTCAAGCATGATTACATTTTAATTCAGCAAAAATTGATGGACTCTCTAGAAATTATTCACATCTTAAAAATCAATCAATTCGTCACAAATCCAGATCACAAAAAATGCATGATTAGGCATGAAACCGAAACTCATCCTTATAGCATTCACCCACAGGATGTGGAATCAGTGCATACCGCATGATAGTAGTTGTTAGGTCTGAATCTGATTAATGTTGTACTAAGGTCATCATTCCTTCAATCTTTCTTGCTGATGTCATCAGACTTGTCACGGACATTGTTAAAAATGTCTGTACAATTGATCCTCGGTTCATGACTCATACTATTTTTATGTGGTTTTAGGTAAAAAAATACTGACAATAAAAATTAAAATTAAATTTTGAATTTGAACTGAGAAACTTGAACTGACAACTTTTGTTTGTGATGAGCAGTGTGGATGCATATGGGCCCAGCTCCCAAACCCTTACATTTTTGGACACAGAAGATGGGGATTTGACTGTTGGTGGGGACACCCAGGTTAGATAACCTTTATTTTTCTAGCGATTGGTATATAATGTATTCTCTATCATGCGCCTATAGCCAATCTTCAAAAACAAAAATATGAAATCCTAATTTCTTTAATAAAAAAGAAAGGAATATTTGCGAGGATGAATATTTTGCATCAAAAAAGTAAATGTGCTGTCTTCAAATCGAAGAAGAGAATGCGGTTTTTATGATAACTATTATCTGAAAAAAAAAAATTTCATAGATGGAAAGATATCATTTTTTTGATATTTTCTTTTGGTGAAGGATATGCTATTTTTTCATTCACTATTTTATGGAGTGTACCTACTTTCCAATATTCATTTTAACATTTATTGAAATATATTACATATTTCAATAAATGTAGAAGTGAAGGTTTATTAAATTTCAAAATATTATTATAAGGTGGATGAATAATATAATAATAGACTGCGATAAAGTACTATATGTAATGGAATAACTTTTTACAGGCGAGCGAATATGAGTTCACTGACTTCACGATACCTTCCCAAACCCAGACGCAAACTCAGACTCAACAAAGCCAAGCGAGTCAACTAGATATTGTTGAAAATAGTCAAAGTCAGGTAAAAATTTAATTGCTTGCTGAGAATCAAATTTTCTTTTCCGGACTTTAATAAATATGAGATAGGATTTATTTTGAATAAACTTTATGGTTGGGTGACACCAGAATGGAAGAAAGTGTGCTACTCTGCTACCCGAATAAAATGGATTCCGTCAGGAGAGAATTTGAAAATTGGGAATATTTTTGTGATAAGTCTCTTGCTATAAGATAAAAATGTTTCATTTTGTCCTTCTGGTGACAATAAAACTAGAATACATTTAAAATCATCAATACTGTTAGGAAATAGCAGGGTTGATGATTTTGAAAGCTTTGCGTGCAACCGAAGAAACTGACAATGTGCATTTCGGACACCTAGAGGTAAATAAGTTTCTGTCACGCTGAGTGATACCTTCCTCTCGAATTGCTCATGTTTATAGTTGACAATGGTGAAAAATTGCTCGGAGGTTATGGTTCCTTATTTTGCAATTATTTGTTTGAGCCAGTATGTAATTATTGCAGTGCTTTGTCGTGTTCTTGCCTTTTGTGTTTTCAAAGGAATCGATATCCTTTCTTCTGCAGGCAAGTGTGAAATAACGGATGTTTATTCCTAGATCGTAACTTCATATTACCGGTATGTCTTTCATTTAAAGAAATTCAAAAAAAAATTTTAATCAATACCAGTTATCTGGCATGAAAAAGTTGAAACCGGTGTTTTTATACACAATACACTATATCTTTGTTCTCACCAGAATGGTAGAATTTCAGCCACTCAGACACCCTGGTTTCATCAGACGAAAATTTGACAAATGGGCAATATTTCGAGATCAATTTATGATATGCTGGACGATTATTAAAATGATTTTTTGAGTGTCTGACAGCAACTAAACTGTATAAAAAGTTTCAAACTCATCAATAGTGGCTACGAAATAGCAGTGTTTTTGAAGAAGTTGGTTTTTGAAGCTTTTTTATCGACTGAAGAAGATGGCATAAACGTTTGAACACTTGAAAAAAGACAAGGTTCTGCCAACCTGGTTTTCAATATTTATTTTTCCCACTCATCAAGGTTGGGGATGTGGATGGAGTCAATCATAACGAAGAAGTGGTTGATGGAGATGAGGTCGGTGGTTTGCAAGAACATATTCATGTCGCTACGCAAGGTGTTGCTGATCTTAGATTTGAAGAAGAAGACGAGGAAGATACTTATTATACGAAAGATCTCCCCGAACATGCTTGCAGGTTAATTTTTTTTGCATGGTCTAGTACAGTACAGAGGTTAATTTTGTATACAGTGGTTTTTGTTTATTTTACCTGCATTTCAAATACGTTTTCTTAACGGCAATTACAAAATGTTCGAGTTATCGCCCTTGGCAGCAGTTAGGGTACTTCATTTAGTCCCCTCTATTTTGAATGCTGTATTGAATCATTATTTTCCCTACGAAATAAAATTGAATTTTTCTGTATCAAGAACCCTTTTTGCTTATTTTGGATTTGCATGAATATGACGTATTTTTATTAAGCAATGCATCAGTGTTGGTGTAATTTCATCCAGTTATTTCGGAAAGCAAATTGATTTCTTTTTTCCATCTTATCAATGTCTCTCGTTTCGAATAAACTGCTTCGTTTGGTTTTCAGATTTGTGTTTTCATAATAAAACATTGAACCAATCAAATTTTAATGACATGGTCCATGCTCAAACAAATTATTTGATTTGTTTAGTAATATGCTGAATTCATATGATAATTTAAATGAAAAACCTTTATTATTATATAATTTATCATTCTCGAATAATCTCAGGGATATTGTTATCTGCCCAATTAGAAATTTAATATTGCCAAACATGGGCCAAAGATGGACAGTCTCTTGACGGCGCTTTTTTTTTAATCTTCAACCATGCT
>OZ023140.1:9748667-9774110 GCA_963675895.2 Styela plicata
CATTTTTAATGGCAAAATACAACCAATCTTGGTCAAATCTGAGTCCGTTCAAAATGCCTATATTAGTTTTTGGCAAAATAAAAAATAATAGCAAAAATTTTCATTTTTAATGACAAAATACAATCGATTTTGGTTAAATCGATAGCATTTTGTCGATGAAAATGAAAAGTTTTGACATAGTTCCAAAGTTTCTGTTTCTATGAACGATTGATTCGAATAATTTGTGCATCAGATCGATTCGCATCACCAAATGGATTTGCCCAGTCCTTCTTGGGATATAATAGAAAATATTAAAATAGCATGTCAAAATAACTTTTTTTCACATTTGATAATATGGGAGGACAAAATTAATTTCCATAATTCAACTTTAATTAGTGTTTAGCAAACACTCTGCTATAGCATACTCTGGCCAACAGGCATAAGATCATACATAAGAGGCGTGATCCGTTAAAAAAGAAAGGAAGCTAAGCTGGAAGAAACAATTTTATTAAGGCATCTACAGCCTAAAACGAAAATTGGACAATGATGTTTTAGTGGTTCAGGGCCAAACCGAAGCATTTGGAATTCGAATCGAATTCGAATATTTTTTCGAATCGGATCGAATCACTAATTTCATGTAAATAACAAATATCCCATTTTTGTTGATACAACTTGTTTAAAAACAACAATTTTCATATTTTAACAGCAAAATGCTAATTGCATTTTGTCATTAAAAATGAAAATTCTTGTTTATTCAGCAAGTTTTTATTTCTATAAACGCTTCATGATTGATTCGAATAAATTGAGCTTCAAATCGATTCGAATCATCGAATTGCCTAGCCCTATGTCTTAGTCAAAATATTATTCAAGCGAGTTGTTCACACGTGGCAACAAATACTGGACACAATTGGCTATTCTGGGTAATAATACCGAATTTACCGAGTATACCTACTTATCGAATTTATTTTCAAAATATTTCGACCTCGTTTCGCCGAGATCCGATTTACCTATTTTACCTTTAAAAAAATTTTCCGTTTGACCTGTTCTGTTTCGCGAATTAAATTTACTAGGCAAAATTAGTAGATTCACCTCAATTTTCACTTGGTTACCTGGTTAAAAATAAACTAGGCACTTAGGCACTTAGTATAAAAACAAAGTAAATCAATTTTCGTAATAACAAAGGCTTTGAAATAGATCATTCGAAGATTTTAACCTTCGAATATGTCTCAATTACAGCCAAACGACAATTACTTATAGTTTACGTGGTTTTTAATCTATGAACCGCCTAATTTTGAAAGGAAACTAGGTTATCTAGTAATACTTTACCTAGTTTTTGTGATAAATTCGTTTCACTATTCCTAGTTCAATAAATAACTATTATATATCTCACTAGTATATAGTTCAATGGTGGGTCGTGTAGTGGACGAGAGTTCAAATTTAATTCATACTTGGCTGAAGGAACTTTTGATTGTGTCGATCTTTTCAGTCATCGGAAAGGGCTATTCATGCTATACACATTTGTGCAGTCGCCATTACATCGATTGTTTATTATTTTTATGTCGCAGGATGGCATTCTAAGTGCTTTAAAATGTGAAGAATCTTAAAATTTTTCGCGCTAACTTCGGCGCGCATAAGATATTGCACTTATTTAGCCTAGTTTGGACCCTGAAATCCCCATTTTCAAAATTTTTTCGCTCCTCAGGCTCTATTTTTGTTATGTTTCATAGTGATACACATGTAAAAACTCTATTTTTCAGGAAATTAAAAAATGGGGACCATTATGTTGTCATGATTCGACCTCAAATTATTTTATGTTTGGCAACCTCCCTTTCTAATGTCCTGAATGCGCCACTGCTTGCAGTTAATAGGATAGTGGTGATTACTATATTACATTGCAATCAGAAATTGTATTTTGTCAAGCATGTTTCTGACTAGAATTACTTATATTTTAGGCAAATCCAGTGATTACTAGGACGAAAGAGCTAATGATCGGTGGACACAATAGAAAATATATAGCAACGACATTGTTGTATATCCTCACATTGTTCAAGTAAAGCTGGGGCTTTGCTTGTTACTCATTAATACATTGTTTGATCTTCAGGTAATGGAAACACAACTTTAACACTGAATATCCTTTACATCGTGGTTTTTATGACAAGAGTGTGTACTTCCTATTGCGCATGCGTGGAGCTATGAAACGATCGAGTTCTCGTGTTCTCTCTTCGTTTCATTTGGTCGAGAATACGCGTGGTTCGCGAGTGTCAGGCAGTGCATCAGCAATTATACTTTGATTTGTCTGTTTTTGGTCGATTTTTTTGTTTGAAATTAGTTGAAAATGTGATAATATAGTTTTAGTGACTAATCGTAGAAAAAATATTGTGATATTTGTTCCTTCACTCTTTTTGTTTATGTGATTTAGACAGCTTTAGTCGCACATTTTGTGTTCCATGTTTCGTTCAAAATGGCTTGTTTTTATCGATATTGTAGCAGAGCTTTATCCTCTCTCGTCTATTCCTTCTCACTTCTCTCCTGCGAGAGAACTCGATTCATCCCTTCTCCTCTTTTATTTACTGAAAACAATCGATCGATGCTTGTGACAAGTGTTCACCACCAAATTATTGTATGATGCTTCTGCGTTTTTCAGCTAATTTTACATTGTTTTGATGTATATTTGTATTATGAAATCGAAAACATAATTTTAGATCATATTTGAAAGTTTTAAGCGTTTAATCATTGATATAACGCATTTTTTGAACGTGGAGGGGAACATAACTTATTCTATTACTTTCCGAGCACGGTGTCAACTTACGTGCTCTCATCTGACCACTGTTTTAAGCGGTTTTGCAAGGAAGGTTGTTTAATCTATAAAAATTTCCCTCTATCTTTCTAGTTTCAGACATTTATGATAGAAATTTATTTAAATAGCGATGGATTTGACAAAATCTACACCACAAATGAACGGCCGAGAAAACATTGAGGTTGGTTGACAAATTTTGATGTTTTGTTGTTACAAAGCAAAATAAAAAATAATAATAATGATTCAATTCAATCAGACCAACGGAATTTCACAAAATGGCAATCGGGTAATTGACAAACACAGTGATCGAATACCGTTTACAACCGAACCGACTGATGAGAACGAGCAATTTGTAGATGGATTGGAATGGAAGGACGGTATCGGTACATTACCCGGCTGTGATGATTTGAAGGTAAATCTAATTTACTGACAAATAAATTTGAGATTTGTTTCTTGTTTGGTTTCAATACGGTTCTGTATTTAGTTTCGAAAGAATGAATTGGGTGTTGTCGAGTTAATAACTGACGACTTGACGAATATGAACGGATTGGAAAATCATATTGCCAGCAAAGGTGATGACGATGTCACAATGACAAACTTGACAAGCGGGCAATATGCTAGTACTGATGTAAACAATGAAACAAGTGCCTTGAACATTTCCGGAGGTAAATTCGTATTCTATTCTCTAACGCTGCAATTACCCAATCGAAAAACATCTTTTGTTAAGTATGTGTCACTGATGGATTGCGTCGATGAAACGCGGTCCATCTGTGGCACACACTTGGCAAAATAACCTTTCTGATTGTGTGGATATGTTCTTATAGTTTGGTTTGAACCAACGACAGCAACATTGAACGGAATTCGAAATTTAATGTAAAAATAAAACAATATTTCAACATTTCAGATAAAGCAATTTTTTGATTATCAACCATATTTGTCAATTTTGCAGAGAAGTCATGATTTATGTCAAACTTTACAACGTAAAATTTGACATATATCATGATTTCACTGCAAAATAAATTAATTTAGGAACAATCGGAAAATACAACCCGGCATCTTAAATTCAAAGTCTGGGGTATCTCTCTATTCGTTCAAGTAAGAGTCTAGTTAAGATGTAGAAAGATCTCTGCATTGGGGATTTCCCACCAATTTCTTTAGAATAATGGAACCCTTTTTTCTGGGTTTGTTTTCGAACAGCTTCAAGTGCTTTGTACATAAACAGCTTCTCGGATTTCAAAATAACGGACTAAATAACTTTGGCAGCTCAAGTGGGTAGTTCATATCAAATCCTCAGCCATCTAGATGCGGACTTCAAAATAGTCCTAACGTATTTCCTGTATGTCGTAATAGGCGAGTAAAAGGACACGAAGAAGTGATAGTTGGTTTGTTCATCGCCCAGAGCAGATACTACTTACTTCACTTTACCATTGTGGTTTAGTTCTGTATGGGATTTTTCCGCTCATAGTACAGTTGCCGGTACCACCTCTTGGAATTGCTCTTTGCTATTAGGTTGTCGTTAGTTGGTTCCTCTCAGGCACTGCTTCCAGACCTACATAGAGTGGATTTCAATAAAAATACTAGCATCTGGTAAATTTACGCGCGTTCGATTCCCGGCGAAGAATGGATAAGATTGATAAATAAAAAAGGTTTCTGAAAGCAATACTTGCAGGGTGCCCCTGGACGAAAGACATGGGACGATACTCGGTAGCCTCGCCGCTCACTCATTGGTTTCACAATGAAGTAAATGACAACGCGCGAGATAAATCTCGTGAACGTTATAAATAATTGGTAATGGCATACTGTAAAATAAAGTTCGTATCCGAGCATGGTCAGAAGCAGCTTCTAAAAAAGACCATCTAACGACCCCGTAAATGACAATGCAGTCTATGTGGGAAACATTCCAAAAATAATTGGGCGGGCGAGTGGTCTCCGCTCTGTGCAAAGGTAAAACCATCTATGTTTGAAATATATAAATAATCTTATTCAGACTCGACATCAAACATAGAGATCGTTAATGTGAGATCAGAGGCTACTCAGATAACATGTCCAGTATGTGGAGTGATTGGAACTCAGAAAAGTTTCAGTGGAAGATTTTGCAGTAGAAAATGTGTGGGAAAAAATGCAAACAGTTATAGAAATGCGTCCGGAAAAAGAAGCTTGGATCAGAATATGCAATTTGGTACGTGATTTCATTATTTTGATATACTGTCTTCCAGTCAAAAAATAACGTCCCAACTTTCCGTTCAGCTTTCCGTTCTTTTTTTGCTTGGTAAAAAAATGGTGTTGCTGTTTTTCCATTACCGTCGTTTTGAATGTATGCCTGTGTTTTAATCGTCCTTCCGTTCATATATTTTTCAGCCTTCTGTACAATTACTTGATCAAGAAAAAGTCCGACAGCCTATTACACTGTAACAAAAATGCAGTAAACTTGTCGTTCTTCAACAGTAATTATTTCCATGGTATTAAGATAAAACTATAAAATTGACTTCTTAGCCAATTATGGGCTGTTGATGGAACGTACCGATGGGGCATGTGGCATAATTCTCTTTAAATTGCGTTTCCTAATTCTTAAATTACAAAATTACAGCAAAGGAACAGTAAATTTACTGTACTTTTTTCACAGTGTGATAAGATCTACGACTATTCGACTGCTGTTTTGTTCTTCCTGTTTAAATAATTTTAATTATGAACAGTTGTAATTGTTATTGTTCATCCAACGAAACAAAATCACATAAAATTACACTCAGGTCGGGGCAATTCGATTCGGTGATTCGAATTGATTCGAAGTACAGATTATTCGAATCAATCGTGAATCGGTGACAGGAGCAAATACTTGCTGAAGGATGTGGAATTTTCATTTTTAACGCCAAAATGCAATCGATTTTGGTCATATATTTTTTTTTGTCGTTAAAATGAAAATATTCGCCCTGGACTGAAGTGTAATTGAAAATACCTCGCATTTGGGTCTTTTTGTTTATGTTAATATTTGTAATTTTTAACTGAATTTCTGATTATTATAATGGACACAATTATAGTAATAGTAAAAATAGGGTCAGCGATTCTATTCGAGAAAATTATCCAAATCAGATTTTAATTTTGAATGATTCGTTTTTGCCCAGTCACTGTACTCGAGTATTTCGCAGCGAGTTCCTGATGAAACGAAATTTTGAAATTATAGTTTAATCGCTATCACGATATTTGTGTGGTCACTGGATAATTGCTTTAATCAAACTTCATTATCGAAATTCGCTTTAGCAAGGCCAGAAGCAGCGTCAAAAAATCAGCTTACAGCTACTTATATAGCGAAGAGTTGCCACACGATGTGGTACCAGCAACTGTATTCGTAAGCGAAAAAACTCTCAAACAGAATTGAACCGAGATAATGAAGTGGAGTGACTGGGTGTCTGCCCTGGGCAATTCTAAAACCTTCCACTGCTTGTTTGTTCTTTTTAATTTATTTTGTTTATTTTAGCTTCCTCCGAGATTCCATCTGTCGTTGAAAATAACCGGAACAAAAACGAGAATGATCTGAAGATTAAAATTCGACTTCCGTCTTCATCATCGCCTCCGATTGAAAACAATCATTTGTCTTTAAAACGGAGAATGATTGGGATACGACTCAAGTAGATAGGTATGAATTTATAATCTAATTTTTATTATTTTTTTAGCTACTTGTAGGCGAACAAGGTTATTATCGTTGGAGAAATATAAACTTCCCGATTACGCCAAGCCAAGTTCTCACACCCGGACTGGAGCCCAAGGTCTTCAACCCAGGATAAGCTGCACCCGGATCTAAGCGAGCAGCGCCTTCATTAACGAATCTATTAAACGGTCGTATTATCTGGAAGGGCGGTGGTTACCACCGACCGTGCCCTCCAGCAAGGCACTTCGCGAACAGCTGTAACACTGAACGGATACACATTCACTACGAAGGTCCGTGCCTAACGGTTGTTAGTTATATCCCCTGGTAGGTTGACGGGCATGCCACGTTTTGAGTGATTCAAAAGCCCGCAATTTCTGTACTTTTAAAAAGTGACCAAATTGTAGGGTATCGAAAGTCCAGAATGTTTACGCGTTCGGCAACATTATCGACAATAATAATAATGTACCGTTTCACGTAAATGTAAATAAATTCGAACGAAATCACATGATTTGGGCGGTATGGCTTGTTGTGGTTATAACTTTGCCATCGTGGATTAGATATAGTAGATCCGCGATTGGTAGGCAAAGATATCCACGCCTCAAGTTTATCCAGCAAGGGTGTAATTTTGCTAAACTTGACTATAAAGAAAATGAGGGGATTTATACAGAACTGCAGCTTTTTGGCATCTAGTTTCATAATTGTTTTTTTGTTCATGACATTGCTGACTGGAGAGATGTTGCTGTTTCAGTATTTCATGAACCGGGAATTTTCAGATTATATCCGAAAAAAACTGATTTTAGTGTTATAATTGGGTCATTTAATTTAAATACTACAGTGATCCATACTTAACAAAACATGTTTGGACAGAAGGTTGATATTTTCAAGGTTCGATTTGTATATTTTGCTTTAATTTTCCCTTTGTATCAGATGTTTCAATACTGTGAAGGTGGAAATAACGCAATACTTCCAGTTTAAAAAATTGAAACAAACATATTTTTTAATCATAGGCAATTGGTGAATCGCGGCCTAGGCGCGGCCAATCTGTAGTCCATGCTTGACAAAATAAAATTTTCCGACTGGCTTAGTCTTGATTGTAGTTACGAAAATTCGTATTTGTACAATCTAGTATCTTCGATAGAACCATAACAAATATTAAATAATAGTTGCTGTCATTGGTCGGTAATTTACTTTCCATATACCAGTATGGAATAATTTTTCAGAATGTGTTCGGAATAATAAAATAATTGGTTTTGGCCATCCATAATCCTCATCATGTCATCTTCCCTAGGCCTAAGTCATAATTAGCAGTCGAAAAACAACAATATTAATCCTTGTTTTCATGCAGACGTTCCCGAACGGAAAAAGAAGGAATTTATTGGTCCGAATATGTCAAAGAACAGGGATCCGTTATGGCTCCTGCATCTGCGTTTCAAGCTCTCACAAAGAAGAATCCTTTTCCCGGAGCAAACCAGTTTAAACTAGGAATGGCTTTGGAAGGAATTGATCCAATTCATCAAACATTGATTTGTCCACTCACTGTTACTGCGGTACGTTGACATTTTTCAACCACTGCAATTTTGAATACACTGCAACAAAATCACTGTTCTTTGACAGTAATTTTGCTTGGCGGTATTGCAAAGAAATTCAAAATTGACTTTTTTGGCCAAATATGGGGTTGTTGCTGAAACGCACCGCGAAGGTGCGGTCCACCAACAGCCCATAATTGACATAAATCCCATCAACATAGCGTTTTTTTAACTTCGAAAATATGCAATTACTGCAAAAGACCAGTAAATTTGCAGTAATTTTGCTACAGTGTAGACGGATTCCAGTCAGAAATATTTTGATCAAACATGTATGAGCCACCGATGCATCGCGCAGATTAGGCACGGTCCATCCATGTCCATGCTTGACAAAATACCACTATCTCTAGTTACTCACTTAAAATAGTTGCACAGTGTTTGTGTTGAAACTAAACTAAACTGAAGGAACTGCGTGTGCGCGATTGTCCCGTGGTTACCCCTTTTGGCGTCGCAGCTGAAAGATATCGGTTCGAAACCCGCGAATCCGGCTCGTTAATCTATGCCTATCACCCAATCCAAGTTATGGGACACCAAAAGATCATATCTTTGAAGCAATACCAACTTTGTTTGTTTATAAGTGGCCTTGGTCAGGGTGGTCCACTCCAAAAAGTGTGGCTTTAAAAAAGGTATTTCTTAGCATTAAAATTAAACGATTGATCTCTTTTTTGGGGGTTATTTTTGTAATGGTATAAGTGCACCCGTCTTTCTTATGGCAATCCTTCTGTAAGATGTATACTTAATCACAATTATTATTTTGTTGTAATACTAATAGTCTTTTACTCTTGCCACCGGCCTGGCAGGATGCCAGCTACTCTCTGCTATTCAGACACTCGAGGAAAATGGGTTCCTTTAAAAAAACATTTAGAAAGGGTTAATATTTCTTTGATATCAATAACTCTTGATTGTATTGTAATAAACAACATTTTTGACAACCGAAGAAAAGCAGAGTCTGTACACGCGCCACTCAACACATCAAACAATAGTTGATTACTCGGAGTGCTTCAGTGTTCCCTGGCACGTCCATAGATATCTTCTAAGTACTTTGATACCCAACTTTAAGTGAAAAAACACGTTTTTGCAGGTAAAAGGTTTCAGAATCCGATTGCATTTCTGTGGATATAGTGAAAGTTATGACTTTTGGACAAACGCTAACAGTCCTTTGATTTTTCCTTGTGGATTTTGTGAGCAGACTGGTCGTAAACTTGAACCACCTAAAGGTAAATCAATATTTACTTAGTTCGATATTTCATTACTTGTTCTCTTTTTATTGATGATATGAAGTCAACTTTATTATTTTGTTGATTGGAATTAACAATGTGTGCAACTTTATCCATTTAAAAGACTTTTTGTTTGTTGCAATTCACTTTAAGCTAGTTTGAGGGCAGCCAGAAAATGCTGACCAGTAGCGTAATTAAAACTTCCAAAAAGGGAAAAGTTATATTTCACACATTTTATCAATTTTATCACATTTTAATGAAATGGTTGGCGCCGCAGACGAGCTATTTTTCAAGATTAAAATTTAATCGTCATTCTGCGATTATTTCCGCGTCGCGAGGGTATTCATGGCACCGTGCATCAATAATCTATTGGTCTAAATTAAGGACAGTAAATAAGGCAGATTGTTATATAAAATGTAAAAATGAGCCCTAACATTCCATACAGAACTGATGCTCTATAGTAGAGTGCCGTGAGTTGAATCTGTCCTGGCCGATAGAAAAAAAACACCTACCACGCCACCGACTGCTTGCTTTTAGTAGCCTAATACGACTTTAGGTTGTTTCTATAGCCCGCTCATGAAGGTCCGCTCGCGTATTTAGTTATACTTGAGTTTATTTGTGATTAACAGGCCATTTATCTGAGAACTTTATTTGGGAAAAATATATGAAGAAATTCAGACTTTATGCCGCACCCGACGTTATATTTTCCGTCATTAGTGAGGTGAGTTTTTTTTATTTTTCTGCCTGAATATGCTTCAATATTTCCATTGTCAGGAATTCGAATTTCGTCTAATATGAGTCACAATTGGATGGCGCTACTGCAGCAAATCATTGAAAATTGTCTCGCGGTTGCCATATTGTACGACACTTTATTATGGGCCTTTTTCAGGTGTAGTCAAATCGCCAGTGTGTGTGGCAATAAGGTTGGATTGGATATTATGTAAATCGTTCTGCAAGATTTTCGCTTCGATTCACGTTTGTAATTTATAACTTATTCAATCCAATGTGCTCTACAATTCGAAAAACACACTGTTACAAAATGTAGTTAAAACACATGCTTTTACTGTAATTTTGCTTGGTGATAAGTTTTGAAATATATTTTCTGGGAAATTTATGGTCAGTTGATGTGCTGCCGAGGGCGCGACCTTTTTGCCAGAAACTGGGGCTGAGCAAAACAGAATCCTTGGTATTCGAATTTGATTGAATAATGTTTTCGAATCGCATCGAATCACGAATTGGTTGTAAATTGCAAACATCCCATTTTTCGTTTTTTACGTTTACGACTTGTCTTAATTGTGAAAATTAAGAAATTTATATTTTAATTTATTATATTGTGTATTTGCAATTCGCATTCTACATGTCTTGGAGCAGCAATTTTCATATTGTTGTCATATAATAGATTTCGTTCAAATTTGACTAAAATCGATTACATTTTGTAGTTAAAAATTCAAAATTTCAGTCCATTGAGTGGGTATTTGTTTCTATGAATGATTCACAATTGATTCGAATATGTTGTGCTCCGAATCAATTCGATTCAACGGCTCGAATTGCCCAGCCCCAGCTAGAACGCAGCCCATATTCGTCTTAAATATTATCAACAAGGCGATATCGAATTTTGAATAAATACAATAATCACGATGAAACGATAGGTCACTTTACTTTTGTCGTAGTGCTCCATGAATATTGATGTTTCAGGAAAAAGATTGTTCGTTCAAACCAGAAGAGAACTTGAAGCAGTCGACAAACACAACCCTGATTTAGTTTGTGTTGCTACAGTCAGTGATGTGATCGGGGAAAATATATTGATACATTTTGATGGGTGGAACTCATGATTTTGATTACTGGTGCACTGCCTCGTCTTGTCTGATTCATCCCGTAGGCTGGTGCGAAAAAGAAGGAAAAGCATTGACGCCTCCAGAAGGATATCCTCACACTGAGTTTTCATGGGAAAAGTATTTAGAAGAATGTGGAGCTTCTGCTGCGAATGTTGATTCATTTCATGAAATTAAACAACATGGATTGAAAACGGGTAGGGAAATTTATTTGGAGGTTCTCAAAAGACGTGTTCTCAAAAGACGTGTTTTGAAGAGAAAAGAGACTCATATCTTTGTCTACAGTGATTTGCCCGCCATTAATTGCCGTTGCATTGAATGAAGAACAATACACGATTAAATGTTATCGCAATTTTAACTCGTTATCTAAAAAAATTACGCGCTGTGCAGAACACTCACTAAGGTTAGCCTATTCGGTAATATATTTCGAATTTATTTGACATATTATTCTCGGCCTATCATTCCTTCATACTTTCTACAGCGGGAATTTTCTTCTATTGGTTTAAAAACATCGTTTGAGATATTTTATATCAAGCATCACAATATTTTTCTTCCTGTTTTCAGGGATGAAGTTAGAAGTTGTTGATCCAAGAAATCCTATACTTATCAGAGTTGCCACAATCATTGAAATGAGCGAATTTCGAATCAAGGTAAACTATAAATGTATTTTTGTTCGGTACTCACTTGGTAAGCTATCTGGGTAACGCATTACCAATATGTTTCAATCAACACGTCTCCAAATGTCCTGTGCGGGAGATGTAGGTTCGAATAACGAGGGGAGGACTGGGGGGTTATCATGTGCGGAGGATTGTTGAGCACTTCACTTGTGCTCGGCGATGGCTTCCTCTACCAGCCATGCCAATGCTCACGTAAAATCAGTAAAAGTGAGGTAAAACTGTCACAGCAGACTTGGAGCACTGGCATTTTCGAAAGAGATCCAATTTATATACGAAAAACAGCTACATCGTTATCGTGTATTAGCAGCCTTCTCTTTCACAGAATGAAAATGATACCCACCATGTTCTTTTTATATTTTCTCTGCTTGTATTTTTGAATAAAAGAATTTCGTATCTTTCAGATTCATTTTGATAGTTGGGCCGATATTTATGATTTCTGGACAGATTTGGAATCACCGGACATCCATCCTGCTGGTTGGTGTCTAAGACTAATTATCCATTACAACCTCCTCTTACATCAGAAGATTTCAAGATAGTACCAGGGTCGGTTGGATTTTTGTTTTTTATATAACAATCGTAGTATATTTTGTCAAACATCTTTTGTCAAGTATAAGTCACTGATGGATCGCGCTGCCGAAGCGCGGTCCGTCTGTGGCTTATACATGACAAAATAAATTTAGGATTGAGTAGGTGATTTATAGCACATCGCAGTGCGAAACTGCTCTAGTGGATACAAAACCCCGATCTTCGACTAGGTCGTCTGCAAATGATCTAGCGTCCCGCGAATGCTCGATTCGATTCGAAGGGGCGACACCCTCGGCTCTACCGGCGGCGAAATGGCGCCGCTAACTTCGCCTCGCCTGCGGCTAGCCAAAAATTATTTTATCGAATATCATGCCTTAAGGGGTGTTCCAGCTAGGAGCGAGTTTTACAATCACCAACAAAAAATTTAAAAACGGTGTTTTTTGTATCAAACATTTTAAAACATATGAGCAGGTTGAACAAAAACATACCAGGTTTGGAACCTTCACCCTCGAATTAATTTCATTCAGACAAGGTGGTTGTCCAATCCAGGATGCATTGGAGTCGGACATATCAGAGGATCAAAATTTGCTGGTCATCACAGTGAGTTCGGATGTCCGTATTCCCAACAAAATATCAATAAACAATTGTTACATGTAAGTAAACCTATCTATCTAAAATATTTGCGACGGTGCGATCCATCAGTGGACCATGCTTGAAAAACTTGTTTCTAGCAATGTTTTTCTTATTAGATATGGTTCCTTGTTTTTGTTTAATTTTTATTTAATTTAGCTCAAAGCGAGGTTTCCAATAAGCTTCCTAAGAATATATTACAATTCACTAGAACTGTTCAAGGTACTGAGAGTACCTCAAGTATGTGTGTTTGAAATCCTAGGTAATTGGCAATTCTTGGTTAAGACACCGTGCTTACCTGGAACACTAAGTTTACACTAAGTGATACCTGATTGAATAAACGAAATGTTTTATAATAGTTTTTAAATATGACCATTCATTGAAAAGTGATATTAAGTTACCTAGTAATAAATACTTTACCCACTTTCGTGTAGAATTGGCTATTTGGCTACTAGTTCAAAAATAACTAGGATGACATCACTAGTTTGAAAGCAAACGAATTTTTTACTAGATGACAAATCTTTCTCAACGGTCGTTTTTCATCTTTTGGTAGGACAGATTAACACGATCAAGGCTTTCTACGAATGCCAAAGAAGACATACCGAGAAGTAAAAGTTTGTCATGAAATTATTTAGAGATCGATTTATATTTAAAACCTGTAGGTACGGACTTAGAATAGTCGTGACGTATTTCCTGAGTGTCGTGAGAGACGACTCAAAGGAAGCAAAGAAGTGGTACCAAGCACCCGGGGGAGGTACCCCTCACTGCACTTTACCATGGCGGTTCAGTTCCGTTTGGAATGATTTCCGTTTAGAGTGCAGATGCTTGGTGCTTCATCTTTTAGTAGCTCTTTGCTATAAAGTGGTCGTTAATCGGTTCCTTCTAGGCATTGCTTCTGGCCTTGCTCGTAGTGAATTTAAATAAACAAAAAATATATATATTTTTTTGAACTCGTTGCTCATATTTAACATTATCGAATTCCTCATTATTGAATCCTATATTTATCTAACACAATGCATTGAATGGCGTCACAAACCGCCTAGCATCCTTTCCAAGTTTCAAATTTTAATATCTAAGTTTGAAGGTCTTTATCATAAGAATATCGAACCTTGGAAGTATTTGTTATTGAAATGTTTACTCGGGCGCGCGGGTCTGGCCAACTACTCTGCCTATGCGCAATCAGATAATCTAATTTGTAAAGCATAAGCCACAGATGAACCGCGCTTCAGCAGCGCGATCCATCAGTGACCCATACATGACAAAACATGTTTATGCGGATTATTGCCGACTGAGTGTCATTACTGGAGAGATGGCAGTACAGCCTCTGCCTAAAACAGAAAATGTATAAAATGTCGCCTTTCGAACCCCCAATAAAGCTAATCTGGGGCTGATATTAACTTGTTTTATATTTAAAGCAAATTTCCACTCTTCAAATACGTGCTTGTTTATAATGTCAAAATACATGTCCCTATGTTGAGTTCGTTGAGGTTTGATGCGCTCTCGTCCCTTATTTCCCGGCCACTATGGCTGGGCAATTTAATTCGGTGATTCGAATCGATCCGAAGCGCAAACTATTCGAATCAATCACAAATCGTTCGTAGGAACAAAACTTGTGGAATGGAGTGAAATTTTCATTTTTATCGACAAAATTCAATCGATTTGGTCAAATTGACCAAAATCGATTGAATTTTGTCGTTGTATTATTATCGTACCTCTTAGATGAGGTACGAGTTAAAAATACTAATATTAGTAATTCGTCCTGCTAATATCAGTAATTCGTAACTATAATTTTCTTGATTTTCATAATTGAAACAAGTTGTAATAGAAAAAATTCATTTTGATTCGATCCGATTCGAGAAATTTTCGAATTAAGATTCGAATAATTCCAAATGATTCGGTTTTGCCGAGCACTACCGTCCACCTCTCGGATAAATAAATAATAATACTTCGTTAGCAGTGGTTTGAAATGTTGATCAATCGTTGTTCTTATATTGTAGTGGTTCAGATATAGAGACAAACAACGTTGATGAAATAAACCGCCAAAATAGAAGAACGCGGAAATCGTTTTTATCTGAGAAAGAACAAGGTAAAATCAATCATTATAGAGCATGTTTTATCATATTGATTTTTTCAGTTTACTAACATGAAAATGGGGGGAATTATTAGGAATAAAAAACTATGATCTTGTGACAAAGTTGATTTTTCGATTTTCGATCAGAAATTTCCAATGATGTATCTGCATACACTGCAAACTAGAATAATTTCTATTTTCGTTTATAACAGCTGAAATCTCTCGCAGGTCATAATTACATAATTAATATTTTTTTTTAATTTTATCATTCTTATTTCCGTTCAATAATTAGTAATTAATAACTCGCTAGCTAACATTTTGTTTGCTTGCGGTGTGCTTTGTGACGTAATTAATTGATTCGCTTTGTTTACAATCAAACAATCAAATCCAATTGCACCGCTAAAACAATTCTTTTTTTTATAGTAAAACCTCCATCCCCAACAAACGACGTTAAAAATGTGATATCAAGCAGAGAACTGGACACCTTGATTGATGGTATATAAATTATTATTATTTATAATTGCTCTCTTTTTAATTGAGATGTACTCTAAGCAAAGCTAGAAGAAGCAACCAACCACGATAACTAACATGATTGGTATATGTCGTGCCATATGCATCTACCGCCGCTTTGTTTCTTTTCAATCGACTTCTATGAAGAATGGCTCCTTTATAACGCCCGTATACTTAATGTATCGTTTTGATTTTTCAGACAAGGGCAAAGTCATTTCTCTACCATGAATCATCAAGTTTTTATTTCTGCTTTGTCATCCTTTCCAAACTACGATTTTACGCTTTGTTGGGATCAGCAATCAAAGATTTTACCAAGTAAGTTTATTCATTATTTATATTAAAAATACTAATTTCAATTTATTCATTGTTCTCAATCAGAAATTTAATTCTGTCAAGCATGAGCCACAAATGCACCGTGCGGGCTGCGCGAAGAAAACATGTAACATGTTTGGTTCAACTTTTTTCTCACTGGACTAAAAACAAAACTTTTTCCCTTTGCAGGTGTGAAAGGTCTAACAATCAACGAGATGTCCAAATGGTCAATATCGGACGTTGTCAGGTTTATCAACGATCTGACGGGCCGTACAGAATATGGCAATTTTTTTCAAACTGAAGAAATTGACGGAGAAGCCATGCTACTTTTAACTCAAACCGACATTGCCAAAGTTCTCAAAATAAAACTGGGTCAGCTGTAAAGATTTATAATGCGATATTACTCGTCAAAGCAGCGGAACATTTATCTGTTTAAAAAGAAACGAAAATATTTTATTCTGATAACTCTTTTGCAAAACAACGTCCTTGGAATTTCACAGAAAAGTTTACTTTCACTTTGTCAAAAATTTTTTTCTTCTGATTTAGTGAGAGACCATTGCTCGCCACAAAGATCACAACACAGCACGAGATACATTCGTTGAATTTCAAGTGGTGTTTACGCGACTCTTTGCCTTATTAGTGGCGGTTAATTGTCGTGTCCTTGAGGCGTTGATTAAATGGTGATATTGTCGTGGACGGTTGTCATCTCATGGTCTTATCAGAAGTTTAGATTCGGGACGTTTTTGTGGAATGACGCTTATTTTGACGTAGCGATCCATCAGTGAGCCTTGTTAACAGAATGTCATTTTCGACACTCACAAAAAACGTATAAAACGACTATATTCAGCAGAGATATGCTGATAGCGATATTCGTGCGGTACCGACAACACCTTCTTACAAAGAATCCAGTACTATATCACGACTATATCGACTATTCAAAACATCGGAACATTGTCAATGAACTCGAAATTGAATAAGTTCATTGAAATAAATTGTCGGAAAATGTATCATTCGTTAGGAATGTTAAAGCATTAAAATTGAGCTGATGATTTTTTTGCACTCTATAATATCGATGAAATCGACTGCGAAATGTCTATGTTCACTTTGCAAATCTAAGTACCAATTTTACTGTGGGAGAGAACTTATTTGAAAATAAAGAGCTTAATATTTGACCGATTATCCAGCACCTTTGTGGCGTATAAAACGAACACTGGACAAGGGTAACGATATTCCGGAAGTAGAATATAACTTTGTTCTATTTGTGAATCGATGACTTGTTCTGGCAAATGTTTATATACGACAAAAGTTTTCATTTCCGTTGTATGTTGTTATACTTTCTTGAGAAAAATTGTTAATATTCCTGAAATAAAGTTCGTTTCAGTTTTCCCGATAATGTGTGTTTGTATTGTCTGTAACTTGGGCTGACTATTCGATTCGGTAATTCGAATCTATTCGAAAAAATATTCGAATCCAAGTGGTTTGTTTTGCCCAGCCCTATCTGTAACGTATATTTTAAATTTCATATCTGCTTGGTTCGAGAAGGCAAAGCTAGGGATGTGTTTATCCGAATAGTTAGGTATTCGATTATTCTGGTTCACTGCAATTACGTTATTCTATTTATCCTAAATTCATTCGCTTTGCAATGAAATCATGATATATTTAATAAAATTTAAGTTGTAAAATTTGGCATAAATCATCGGGCCATTGCTGCAAAGTATGTCCAAATATTAGCGATTTATCGGAAAATGTTGAAACTGTATTCCATTTATATAGTGCATTTCTAAAATGGTTTAAACTTTTCTGGCTAACAGGGAGACATATATATTCTTGTGCTGTCTTTCTAGTGTTCCTATGCTTCTCATAAATCAGAAAAAGTTATTTGGTTTATTTAATGTCATATAAACCACCTCTTTGTGTATCGATTTCTATGTAGTGGTGACCAATTGCTCTCGAGCACCAAAGGACTTTAAATTAACGTGCCCAATTCAGAACAATCTTAAAGGGAAGACTTCCCATTACAAACTTATTTTGCTACGCATGAGCGACAGATGGATCGCTCCGCTTCAGTGACTCATACTTAACAAAACGTGATCGAATGAAAACATTTCTGGCTGGGTTGTCCCGGTCAGAAATTTGTTGTCCGAACAAGCAAGTTTTGTTAAGTAAGAGTCACCGCCAAAGCGCGGTCCATCAGTCCCTCATGCTTAACAAAATACAATTTGTGGTTAAATTGATTGGATGTTTGGTAGTAAGAGAATAACAGGAGAAATAGGATGAAATTACCTGCACAAGATGCACAATTAACTGCCCTTCACTTATATTCGGGTTGAACTCGAAGAATTCGGTGACATATAAGGACTATCAGAGACGCAACCACGGGGGGCACCAGGCGCACGTGTCCCATCTCATCGACGCGATGATCCATAAGTGACTCGTACTTAACATTTGACGTTTTGAAAATGCTTTTGGGAGGAGAGAATCCTCCAACGATTACACACCCTATTAAATGATATTAAAGCCGATACTGGTCGTGGAAGTCTATAAAAGCAGCCCCGTTACAAAAAATCTTTCCGACATGCGGTGTAGTTTCTCGTATCGCAGATGACAAATGTAATGCGCTGTGAAAATGCAGATGTCAAAAATCTGCTTAAATTCAGTATGCTGCGGGGAGGGAGTACGGCAATGCGGCTATTCATGCTTGCAAGGCAGAACCGAAATTTATACTGAATCACATTTTTGCTTTTCCATGTATGCGCCATAAATGCTACGCGCTTCGTAGGCGGGATCTGTCAGTGACCTATTTCTGATGAGCTAATGTTCCCGTTGACAATGAAATTTTAATGGTTACATTGAAAAAGGATTCAATCCGTCGATTTTTGAAAATATCAGTATTTGTTTTATTGAAGTTGATGAGATGAAATAATCACGACCATTATACTAATTTTCTAATAATAACAATAACAATATAAAAAAGTATTTTACTAAGGGAACACTGCTGCTTTGAATGTAGCATCATCCGCCTACGCATGTGTTCGGCGATGGCTTCCTCTACCAGCCATGCCAATGCTCACGTAAAATCAGTAAAAGTGGGGTAAAACTGTCACAGCAGACTTGGAGCACTGGCATTTCGAAAGAGATCCAATTTATATACGAAAAATAGCTACATCGTTAGTCGTATTATCAGCCTTCTCTTTCACAGAATGAAAATGATACCTGCCCTGTACTTTTCATATTTTCTCGACTCCTCGTTTTATTTTTGAATAAACGCATTTTGTATCTTTCAGATTCATTTTGATAGTTGGGCCGATATTTATGATTTCTGGACAGATTTGGAATCACCGGACATCCATCCTGCTGGTTGGTGTACTAAGACTAATTATCCATTACAACCTCCTCTTACATCAGAAGATTTCAAGATAGTACCAGGGTCGGTTGGATTTTTGTTTTTATATAACAATCGTTGTTTATTTTGTCAAACATCCTTTGTCAAGTATAAGTCACTGATGGATCGCGCCGCCGAGGCGCGGTTCGTCTGCGGCTTATACTTGACAAAACAAATTTAGGATTGAGCAGGTGATTTACAACACATCACAGTGCGTGGGTAATAAGCCCCGATTTTAACTAGATCGTCTGCAAATGATCTAGCGCCCGCCTTCGCGTGAATGCTCGCTTCGACTTCGGCGCAATCGAAGGCTCGAAACCAAGGGCTCTACCGGCGGCGAAACGACCGCTTAACTTTGCCTCGCCTTTTTCGTGCCACCAAATTACCGTCGCTACTTGACTTAAGGTTTTTCAACGTGAAATGTTATCGTATGTGCTGTGAAATCTTTCACCAGCATGTTGGAAACAGATCTGTACTTTGTTTAAAAAATCTCGCTACAGCCTTTTCTAAAATCAGTTCCAGTTCTGCATTTATGCACGAATTAACCTGAACTATATTAAAGAGCGCTCCAGTCCCTCTGGGACGTATTTCACTTGAAGAGCAGGAAAAGTAAAATCCGATACTACATTCTAAGGTAGATCTTTGGCACTCAAGAAACTTGTTTCCCTAAGGGCTGCTTCGGCTGAGAGCGAGTTTTAACAACAGAAAAAAATTGCCATTAAAAATAATGTTTTTTTGTATCAAACATTTCCAAACATATGAGCAGGTTGAACAAACACATAGAGGTTTCGAACCTTCACCCTCGAATTAATTTCATTCAGACAAGGTGGTTGTCCAATACCAGGATGCATTGGAGTCGGACATATCAGAGGATCAAAATTTGCTGGTCATCACAGTGAGTTCGGATGTCCGTATTTCCCAACAAAATATCAATAAACAATTGTTACATGTAAGTAAACCTATTTATCTAAAGTATTTGCGACGGTGCGATCCATCAGTGGACCATGCTTGAAAAACTTGTTTCTAGCAATGTTTTTCTTATTAGATATGGTTCCTTGTTTTTGTTCAATTTTTATTTAATTTAGCTCAAAGCGAGGTTTTCAATAAGCTTCCTAAGAATATATTACAATTCACTAGAACTGTTCGAGGTACTGAGAGTACCTCAAGTATGTGTGTTTGAAATCCTAGGTAATTGGCAATTCTTGGTTAAGACACCGTGCTTACCTGGTACACTTAGTTTACAGACTTCATTTTCGAAGTACATTACCAACTAGATACCTGGTTGAATAAACAAAATATTTTATAGTAGTTTTTAAATATGACCTTTTGGTGAAAATGTGATATAAGTTACCTAGTAATACTTTACCCACTTTCGTGTAGAATAGGCTATTTGGCTACTAGTTCAAAAATAACTAGGTTGCCATCACTAGTTTGAAAGCAAACGAATTTTTTACTAGATGTTAAATCTTTCTCAACGGTCATTTTTCATCTTTTTTGTAGGACAGATTAACACGATCAAGGCTTTCTACGAATACCAAAGAAGACATACCGAGAAGTAAAAGGTTTGTCATGAAATTATTTAGAGATCGATTTATATTTAAACCCTGTAGGTACGGACTTTAGAATAGTCGTGACGTATTTCCTGAGTGTCGTGAGAGACTACTCAAAGGAAGCAAAGAAGTGGTACCAAGCACCCGGGGCAGGTACCCCTCACAGCACTTTACCATGGCGGTTCAGTTCCGTTTGGAATGATTTCCGTTTAGAGTGCAGATGCTTGGTGCTTCATCTTTCAGTAGCTCTTTGCTATAAAGTGGTCGTTAATCGGTTCCTTCTAGGCATTGCTTCTGGCCTTGCTCGGAGTGAATTTAAATAAACAAAAAATATATATATTTTTTTGAACTCGTTGCTCATATTTAACATTACGGAATTCCTCATTATTGAATCCTATATTTATCTAACACAATGCATTGAATGGCGTCACAAACCGCCTAGCATCCTTTCCAAGTTTCAAATTTTAATATCTAAGTTTGAAGGTCTTTATTCATAAGAATATCGTACCTTGGAAGTATTTGTTATTGAAATGTTTACTCGAGCGCGCGGGTCTGGCCACTACTCTGCCTATGCGCAATCAGATAATCTAATTTGTAAAGCATAAGCCACAGATGAACCGCGCTTCAGCAGCGCGATCCATCAGTGACCCATGCATGACAAAACATGTTTATGCTGATTATTGCCGACTGGGTGTAATTGCTGGAGCTATGGCAAGTACTGCCTCTGCCTAAGACAGAAAATGTATAAAATGTCGCGTTTCGAACTCCTAATCAAGGTAATCAGGGGCTGATGTTGACTTGTTTTATATTAAAGTAAATTTTAACTCTTTAATTGGGGCACGTATAGGCTGAAAATAATATGTCCCTATGTTGAGTTCGTTGAGGTTTGATGCTATCTCGTCCCTTATTCCCCGGCACTACGGCTGGGCAATTTAATTCGGTGATTCGAATCGATCCGAAGCGCAAACTATTCGAATCAATCACAAATCGTTCGTAGGAACAAAAATTGTGAAATGAAGTGAAATTTTCATTTTTATCGACAAAATTCAATCGATTTTGGTCAAATTGACCAAAATCGATAGAATTTTGTCGTTGCACTATGAAAATTTCCGCTCTTAGATGAGGTACGAGTTAAAAATACTAATATTAGTAATTCGTCCTGCTAATATCAGTAATTCGTAACTATAATTTTCTTGATTTTCATAATTGAAACAAGTTATAATAGAAAAAATTCATTTTGATTCGATCCGATTCGAGAAATTTTTCGAATAAGATTCGAATAATTCCAAATGATTCGGTTTTGCCGAGCACTACCGTCCACCTCTCGGATAAATAAATAATAATACTTAGTTAGCAGTGCTTTGAAATGTTGATCAATCGTTGTTCTTATATTGTAGTGGTTCAGATATAGAGGCAAACAACGTTGATGAAATAAAACCTGCCAAAATAAGAAGAACACGGAAATCGTTTTTGTCTGAGAAAGAACAAGGTGAATTCAATCATTATAGAGCATGTTTTATCATATTGATTTTTTCAGTTTACTAACATGAAAATGGGGGGAATTATTAGGAATAAAAAAGTATGATCTTGTGACAAAGTTGATTTTTCGATTTTCGATCAAAAAGTCTCTCGCAAGTCATAATTACATAATTAATATTTTTTTTTTTAATTTTATCATTCTTATTTCCGTTCAATAATTGGTAATTAATAACTCGCTAAAGATTGAGTGATTGCCACCAGGAAATTCATAGTGAATCTAATTGCTCAACTGGTGATGTGCAAACGGTATTTAAAATACCGTTTGCACATCACCAGTTGAGCAATTAGATTCACTAATAACTCGCTAGCTAACATTTTGTTTGCTTGCGGTGTGCTTTGTGACGTAATTAATTGATTCGCTTTGTTTACAATCAAGCAATCAAATCCCACTAAACCAATCTTTTTTTTAGTAAAACCTCCATCCCCAACAAACGACGTTAAAAATGTGATATCAAGCAGAGAACTGGACACCTTGATTGATGGTATATAAATTATTATTATTTATAATTGCTCTCTTTTTAATTGAGATGTACTCTAAGCAAAGCTAGAAGAAGCACCCAACCACGATAACTAACATGATTGGTATATGTCGTGCCATATGCATCTACCGCCGCTTTGTTTCTTTTCAATCGACTTCTATGAAGAATGGCTCCTTTATAACGCCCGTATACTTAATGTATCGTTTTGATTTTTCAGACAAGGGCAAAAGTCATTTCTCTACCATGAATCATCAAGTTTTTATTTCTGCTTTGTCATCCTTTCCAAACTACGATTTACCGCTTTGTTGGGATCAGCAATCAAAGATTTTACCAAGTAAGTTTATTCATTAATTTATATAAAATACTAATTTCAATTTATTCATTGTTCTCAATCAGAAATTTAATTCTGTCAAGCATGAGCCACAAATGCACCGTGCGGCTGCGCGAAGAAAACATGTAACATGTTTGGTTCAACTTTTTTCTCACTGGACTAAAAACAAAACTTTTTCCCTTTGCAGGTGTGAAAGGTCTAACAATCAACGAGATTTCCAAATGGTCAATATCGGACGTTGTCAGGTTTATCAACGATCTGACGGGCCGTACAGAATATGGCAATATTTTTCAAACTGAAGAAATTGACGGAGAAGCCATGCTACTTTTAACTCAAACCGACATTGCCAAAGTTCTCAAAATAAAACTGGTCCAGCTGTAAAGATTTATAATGCGATATTACTCGTCAAAGCAGCGGAACATTTATCTGTTTAAAAAGAAACGAAAATATTTTATTCTGATAACTCTTTTGCAAAACAACGTCCTTGGAATTTCACAGAAAAGTTTACTTTCACTTTGTCACAAATTTTTTTCTTCTTAATTTAGTAAGACCATTGCTCGCCACAAAGATCACAACACAGCACGAGATACATTCGTTGAATTTCAAGTGGTGTTTACGCGACTCTTTGCCTTATTAGTGGCGGTTAATTGTCGTGTCCTTGAGGCGTTGATTAAATGGTGATATTGTCGTGGACGGTTGTCATCTCATGGTCTTATCAGAAGTTTAGATTCGGAACGTTTTTTGTGGAATGACGCTTATTTTGACGTAGCGATCCATCAGTGAGCTTGTTAACAGAATGTCATTTTCGACACTCACAAAAACGTATAAAACGACTATATTCAGCAGAGATATGCTGATAGCGATATTCGTGCGGTACCGACAACACCTCTTACCAAAGAATCCAGTACTATATCACGACTATATCGACTATTCAAAAACATCGGAACATTGTCAATGAACTCGAAATTGAATAAGTTCATTGAAATAAATTGTCGGAAAATGTATCATTCGTTAGGAATGTTAAAGGCATTAAAATTGAGCTGATGATTTTTTGCACTCTATAATATCGATGAAATCGACTGCGAAATGTCTATGTTCACTTTGCAAATCTAAGTACCAATTTTACTGTGGGAGATGAACTTATTTGAAAATAAAGAGCTTAATATTGACCGATTATCCAGCACCTTTGTGGCGTATAAAACGAACACTGGACAAGGGTAACGATATTCCGGAAGTAGAATATAACTTTGTTCTATTTGTGAATCGATGACTTGTTCTGGCAACTGTTTATATACGACCAAAAGTTTTCATTTCCGTTGTATGTTGTTATACTTTCTTGAGAAAAAATTGTTAATATTCCTGAAATAAAGTTCGTTTCAGTTTTCCCGATAATGTGTGTTTGTATTGTCTGTAACTTGGGCTGGACTATTCGATTCGGTAATTCGAATCTATTCGAAAAAATATTCGAATCCAAGTGGTTTGGTTTTGCCCAGCCCTATCTGTAACGTATAATTTTAAATTTCATATCTGCTTGGTTCGAGAAGGCAAAGCTAGGGATGTGTTTATCCGAATAGTTAGGTATTCGATTATTCTGGTTCACTGCAATTACGTTATTCTATTTATCCTAAATTCATTCGCTTTGCAATGAAATCATGATATATTTAATAAATTTTAAGTTGTAAAATTTGGCATAAATCATCGGGCCATTGCTGCAAAGTATGTCCAAATATTAGCGATTTATCGGAAAATGTTGAAACTGTATTCCATTTATATAGTGCATTTCTAAAATGGTTTAAACTTAACTACAAAGCGAACCACGACTAAGACTTCTGGCTAACAGGGAGACATATATATTCTTGTGCTGTCTTTCTAGTGTTCCTATGCTTCTCATAAATCAGAAAAAGTTATTTGGTTTATTTAATGTCATATAAACCACCTCTTTGTGTATCGATTTCTATGTAGTGGTGACCAATTGCTCTCGAGCACCAAAGGACTTTAAATTAACGTGCCCAATTCAGAACAATCTTAAAGGGAAGACTTCCCATTACAAACTTATTTTGCTACGCATGAGCGACAGATGGATCGCTCCGCTTCAGTGACTCATACTTAACAAAACGTGATCGAATGAAAACATTTCTCTGCTGGTTGTCCCGGTCAGAAATTTGTTGTCCGAACAAGCAAGTTTTGTTAAGTAAGAGTCACCGCCAAAGCGCGGTCCATCAGTCCCTCATGCTTAACCAAAATACAATTTGTGTTAAATTGATTGGATGTTTGGTAGTAAAGAGAATAACAGGAGAAATAGGATGAAATTACCTGCACAAGATGCACAATTAACTGCCCTTCACTTATATTCGGGTTGAACTCGAAGAATTCGGTGACATATAAG
>OZ023140.1:9778396-9800031 GCA_963675895.2 Styela plicata
CGAATAGATTCGAATCACCGAATCGAATTGTCCAGCCCAAGTTACAGACAATACAAACACAAATTGCCGGGAAAACTGGAACGAACTTTATTTCAGAAATATTAACATTTTTTCTCAAGAAAGTATAACAACATTCAACGGAAATGAAAACTGTCGGTGGTATATAAACAGTTATTAGAACAAGTCAGTGATTCACAAATAGAACAAAGTTATAGTGTACTTCCGGAATATCGTTACCCTTGTCCAGTGTTCGTTTTATACTCCACAAAGGTGCTGGATAATCGGTCACAATTAAGCTCTTTATTTTTAAATAAGTTCATCTCCCACAGTAAAATTGGTACTTAGATTTGCAAAGTGAACATAGACATTTCGCAGTCGATTTCATCGATATTATAGAGTGCAAAAAATCATCAGCTCAATTTTAATGCCTTTAACATTCCTAACGAATGATACATTTTCCGACAATTTATTTCAATGAACTTATTCAATTTCGAGTTCATTGACAATGTTCCGATGTTTTTGAATAGTCGATATAGTCGTGATATAGTACTGGATTCTTTGGTAAGAGGTGTTGTCGGTACCGCACGAATATCGCTATCAGCATATCTCTGCTGAATATAGTCGTTTTATACGTTTTTGTGAGTGTCGAAAATGACATTCTGTTAACAAGGCTCACTGATGGATCGCTACGTCAAAATAAGCGTCATTCCACAAAAACGTTCCGAATCTAAACTTCTGATAAGACCATGAGATGACAACCGTCCACGACAATATCACCATTTAATCAACGCCTCAAGGACACGACAATTAACCGCCACTAATAAGGCAAAGAGTCGCGTAAACACCACTTGAAATTCAACGAATGTATCTCGTGCTGTGTTGTGATCTTTGTGGCGAGCAATGGTCTCTCACTAAATCAGAAGAAAAAAAATTTGTGACAAAGTGAAAGTAAACTTTTCTGTGAAATTCCAAGGACGTTGTTTTGCAAAAGAGTTATCAGAATAAAATATTTTCGTTTCTTTTTAAACAGATAAATGTTCCGCTGCTTTGACGAGTAATATCGCATTATAAATCTTTACAGCTGGACCCAGTTTTATTTTGAGAACTTTGGCAATGTCGGTTTGAGTTAAAAGTAGCATGGCTTCTCCGTCAATTTCTTCAGTTTGAAAAATATTGCCATATTCTGTACGGCCCGTCAGATCGTTGATAAACCTGACAACGTCCGATATTGACCATTTGGACATCTCGTTGATTGTTAGACCTTTCACACCTGCAAAGGGAAAAAGTTTTGTTTTTAGTCCAGTGAGAAAAAAGTTGAACCAAACATGTTACATGTTTTCTTCGCGCAGCCGCACGGTGCATTTGTGGCTCATGCTTGACAGAATTAAATTTCTGATTGAGAACAATGAATAAATTGAAATTAGTATTTTATATACAATAATGAATAAACTTACTTGGTAAAATCTTTGATTGCTGATCCCAACAAAGCGGTAAATCGTAGTTTGGAAAGGATGACAAAGCAGAAATAAAAACTTGATGATTCATGGTAGAGAAATGACTTTTGCCCTTGTCTGAAAAATCAAAACGATACATTAAGTATACGGGCGTTATAAAGGACCCATTCTTCATAGAAGTCGATTGAAAAGAAACAATGTGGCGGTAGATGCATATGGCACGACATATACCACTCATGTTAGTTATCGTGGTTGGGTGCTTCTTCTAGCTTTGCTTAGAGTACATCTCAATTAAAAAGAGAGCAATTATAAATAATAATAATTTATATACCATCAATCAAGGTGTCCAGTTCTCTGCTTGATATCACATTTTTAACGTCGTTTGTTGGGGATGGAGGTTTTACTAAAAAAAAAGATTGGTTTAGTGGGATTTGATTGCTTGATTGTAAACAAAGCGAATCAATTAATTACGTCACAAAGCACACCGCAAGCAAACAAAATGTTAGCTAGCGAGTTATTAGTGAATCTAATTGCTCAACTGGTGATGTGCAAACGGTATTTTAAATACCGTTTGCACATCACCAGTTGAGCAATTAGATTCACTATGAATTTCCCTGGTGGCAATCACTCAATCTTTAGCGAGTTATTAATTACCAATTATTGAACGGAAATAAGAATGATAAAATTAAAAAAAAAATATTAATTATGTAATTATGACTTGCGAGAGACTTTTTGATCGAAAATCGAAAAATCAACTTTGTCACAAGATCATACTTTTTTATTCCTAATAATTCCCCCCCATTTTCATGTTAGTAAACTGAAAAAATCAATATGATAAAACATGCTCTATAATGATTGAATTCACCTTGTTCTTTCTCAGACAAAAACGATTTCCGTGTTCTTCTTATTTTGGCAGGTTTTATTTCATCAACGTTGTTTGCCTCTATATCTGAACCACTACAATATAAGAACAACGATTGATCAACATTTCAAAGCACTGCTAACTAAGTATTATTATTTATTTATCCGAGAGGTGGACGGTAGTGCTCGGCAAAACCGAATCATTTGGAATTATTCGAATCTTAATTCGAAAAATTTCTCGAATCGGATCGAATCAAAATGAATTTTTTCTATTATAACTTGTTTCAATTATGAAAATCAAGAAAATTATAGTTACGAATTACTGATATTAGCAGGACGAATTACTAATATTAGTATTTTTAACTCGTACCTCATCTAAGAGCGGAAATTTTCATAGTGCAACGACAAAATTCTATCGATTTTGGTCAATTTGACCAAAATCGATTGAATTTTGTCGATAAAAATGAAAATTTCACTTCATTTCACAATTTTTGTTCCTACGAACGATTTGTGATTGATTCGAATAGTTTGCGCTTCGGATCGATTCGAATCACCGAATTAAATTGCCCAGCCGTAGTGACCGGGGAATAAGGGACGAGATAGCATCAAACCTCAACGAACTCAACATAGGGACATATATTTTCAGCCTATACGTGCCCCAATTAAAGAGTTGAAATTTACTTTAATATAAAACAAGTCAATATCAGCCCCTGATTACCTTGATTAGGAGTTCCAAACGCGACATTTTATACATTTTCTGTCTTAGGCAGAGGCAGTACTTGCCATAGCTCCAGCAATTACACCCAGTCGGCAATAATCAGCATAAACATGTTTTGTCATGCATGGGTCACTGATGGATCGCGCTGCTGAAGCGCGGTTCATCTGTGGCTTATGCCCTTACAAATTAGATTATCTGATTGCGCATAGGCAGAGTAGTTGGCCAGACCCGCGCGCTCGAGTAAACATTTCAATAACAAATACTTCCAAGGTACGATATTCTTATGAATAAAGACCTTCAAACTTAGATATTAAAATTTGAAACTTGGAAAGGATGCTAGGCGGTTTGTGACGCCATTCAATGCATTGTGTTAGATAAATATAGGATTCAATAATGAGGAATTCCGTAATGTTAAATATGAGCAACGAGTTCAAAAAAATATATATATTTTTTGTTTATTTAAATTCACTCCGAGCAAGGCCAGAAGCAATGCCTAGAAGGAACCGATTAACGACCACTTTATAGCAAAGAGCTACTGAAAGATGAAGCACCAAGCATCTGCACTCTAAACGGAAATCATTCCAAACGGAACTGAACCGCCATGGTAAAGTGCTGTGAGGGGTACCTGCCCCGGGTGCTTGGTACCACTTCTTTGCTTCCTTTGAGTAGTCTCTCACGACACTCAGGAAATACGTCACGACTATTCTAAAGTCCGTACCTACAGGGTTTAAATATAAATCGATCTCTAAATAATTTCATGACAAACCTTTTACTTCTCGGTATGTCTTCTTTGGTATTCGTAGAAAGCCTTGATCGTGTTAATCTGTCCTACAAAAAAGATGAAAAATGACCGTTGAGAAAGATTTAACATCTAGTAAAAAATTCGTTTGCTTTCAAACTAGTGATGGCAACCTAGTTATTTTTGAACTAGTAGCCAAATAGCCTATTCTACACGAAAGTGGGTAAAGTATTACTAGGTAACTTAATATCACTTTTCACCAAAAGGTCATATTTAAAAACTACTATAAAATATTTTGTTTATTCAACCAGGTATCTAGTTGGTAATGTACTTCGAAAATGAAGTCTGTAAACTAAGTGTACCAGGTAAGCACGGTGTCTTAACCAAGAATTGCCAATTACCTAGGATTTCAAACACACATACTTGAGGTACTCTCAGTACCTCGAACAGTTCTAGTGAATTGTAATATATTCTTAGGAAGCTTATTGAAAACCTCGCTTTGAGCTAAATTAAATAAAAATTGAACAAAAACAAGGAACCATATCTAATAAGAAAAACATTGCTAGAAACAAGTTTTTCAAGCATGGTCCACTGATGGATCGCACCGTCGCAAATACTTTAGATAAATAGGTTTACTTACATGTAACAATTGTTTATTGATATTTTGTTGGGAATACGGACATCCGAACTCACTGTGATGACCAGCAAATTTTGATCCTCTGATATGTCCGACTCCAATGCATCCTGGTATTGGACAACCACCTTGTCTGAATGAAATTAATTCGAGGGTGAAGGTTCGAAACCTCTATGTGTTTGTTCAACCTGCTCATATGTTTGAAAATGTTTGATACAAAAAAAAAATTATTTTTAATGGCAATTTTTTTCTGTTGTTAAAACTCACTCTCAGCCGGAAGCAGCCCTTAAGGGAAACAAGTTTCTTGAGTGCCAAAGATCTACCTTAGAATGTAGTATCGGATTTTACTTTTCCTGCTCTTCAAGTGAAATACGTCCCAGAGGGGACTGGAGCGCTCTTTAATATAGTTCGGGTTAATTCGTGCATATATGCAGAACTGGAACTGATTTTAGAAAAGGCTGTAGCGAGATTTTTAAACAAAGTACAGATCTGTTTCCAACATGCTGGTGAAAGATTTCACAGCACATACGATAACATTTCACGTTGAAAAACCTTAAGTCAAGTAGCGACGGTAATTTGGTGGCACGAAGAAGGCGAGGCAAAGTTAAGCGGTCGTTTCGCCGCCGGTAGAGCCCTTGGTTTCGAGCCTTCGATTGCGCCGAAATCGAAGCGAGCATTCACGCGAAGGCGGGCGCTAGATCATTTGCAGACGATCTAGTTAAAATCAGGGCTTATTACCCACGCACTGCGATGTGTTGTAAATCACCTGCTCAATCCTAAATTTGTTTTGGCAAGTATAAGTCACAGACGGACCGCGCCTCGGCGGCGCAATCCATCAGTGACTTATACTTGACGAAGGATGTTTGACAAAATATACAACGATTGTTATATTAAAAACAAAAATCCAACCGACCCTGGTACTATCTTGAAATCTTCTGATGTAAGAGGAGGTTGTAATGGATAATTAGTCTTAGTACACCAACCAGCAGGATGGATGTCCGGTGATTCCAAATCTGTCCAGAAATCATAAATATCGGCCCAACTATCAAAATGAATCTGAAAGATACGAAATTCTTTTATTCAAAAATAAAACAAGGAGTCGAGAAAATATGAAAAGTACAAGGCAGGTATCATTTTCATTCTGTGAAAGAAAAGGCTGATAATACGACTAACGATGTAGCTATTTTGCGTATATAAATTGGATCTCTTTCGAAAATGCCAGTGCTCCAAGTCTGCTGTGACAGTTTTACCTCACTTTTACTGATTTTACGTGAGCATTGGCATGGCTGGTAGAGGAAGCCATCGCCGAGCACAAGTGAAGTGCTCAACAATCCTCCGCACATGATAACCCCCCAGTCCTCCCCTCGTTATTCGAACCTACATCTCCCGCACAGGACATTTGGAGACGTGTTGATTGAAACATATTGGTAATGCGTTACCCAGATAGCTTACCAAGTGAGTAACGAACAAAAATACATTTATAGTTTACCTTGATTCGAAATTCGCTCATTTCAATGATTGTGGCAACTCTGATAAGTATAGGATTTCTTGGATCAACAACTTCTAACTTCATCCCTGAAAACAGGAAGAAAAATATTGTGATGCTTGATATAAAATATCTCAAACGATGTTTTTAAACCAATAGAAGAAAATTATCGCTATACACAACATAATAGAATGATAGGCCGAGAATAATATGTCAAATAAATCAAACATATTGCCGAGTAGTCTAACCTTCGTTAGTGTTCTGGCCAGCGCGTAATTTTTTTTAATAACGAGTTAAATTAAGATAACCTTTAATTGTATATTGTTCTTCATTCAATGCAACGGCAACTAATGGCGGGCAAATCACTGTAGACAAAGATACGAGTCTCTTTTCTCTTCAAAACACGTCTTTTGAGAACAACGTATAGTTGGAACATAAATTACCGGGCACCTACAGCGGTGCAAAATAAAAGTATCCATGCGTTGTGTTTCGCATCAGTAAGCATTTTACGAAGCGTAAACCCGGAATTTGAACCTGGTCTAAACAACTTTGTGGACTATATGACTAACGTTCTAGCTTTGGACGCTGAGACACCTCCAAATAAATTCCCCTACCCGTTTTCAATCCATGTTGTTTAATTTCATGAAATGAATCAACATTCGCAGCAGAAGCTCCACATTCTTCTAAATACTTTTCCCATGAAAACTCAGTGTGAGGATATCCTTCTGGAGGTGTCAACGCTTTTCCTTCTTTTTCGCACCAGCCTACGGGATGGATCAGACAAGACGAGGCAGTGCACCAGTAATCAAAATCATGAGTCCACCCATCAAAATGTATCAATATATTTTCCCCGATCACATCACTGACTGTAGCAACACAAACTAAATCAGGGTTGTGTTTGTCGACTGCTTCAAGTTTCTCTTCTGGTTTGAACGAACAATCTTTTTCCTGAAACATCAATATTCATTGAGCACTACGACAAAAGTAAAGTGACCTATCGTTTCATCGGTGATTATTGTATTTATTCAAAATTCGATATCGCCTTGTTGATAATATTTAAGACGAATATGGGCTGCGTTCTAGCTGGGGCTGGGCAATTCGAGCCGTTGAATCGAATTGATTCGGAGCACAACATATTCGAATTAATTGTGAATCATTCATAGAAACAAATACCCACTCAATGGACTGAAATTTTGAATTTTTAACGACAAAATGTAATCGATTTTAGTCAAATTTGAACGAAATCTATTATATGACAACAATATGAAAATTGTTGCTCCAAGACATGTAGAATGCGAATTGAAAATACACAATATAATAAATTAAAATATAAATTTCTTAATTTTCACAATTAAGACAAGTCGTATTCGTAAAAAACGAAAAATGGGATGTTTGCAATTTACAACCAATTCGTGATTCGATGCGATTCGAAAAAATTATTCAATCAAATTCGAAAACCAAAGGATTCTGTTTTGCTCAGCCCCAGTTCTGGCAAAGGTCGCGCCCTCGGCAGCACATCAACTGACCATAATTTCCCAGAAAAATATATTTCAAAACTTATCACCAAGCAAAATTACAGTAAAAGCATGTGTTTTACTACATTTTGTTACAGTGTGTTTTCGAATTGTAGAGCACATTGAATTGAATAAGTTATAATTCACAAACGTGAATCGAAGCGAAAATCTTGCAGAACGATTTACATAATATCCAATCCAACCTTATTGCCACACACGCAACTGGCGATTTGACTACACCTGAAAAAGGCCCATAATAAAGTGTCGTACAATATGGCAACCGCGAGACAATTTTCATGATTTGCTGCAGTAGCGCCATCCAATTGTGACTCATATTAGACGAAATTCGAATTCCTGACAATGGAAATATTGAAGCATATTCAGGCAGAAAAATAAAAAAAACTCACCTCACTAATGACGGAAAATATAACGTCGGGTGCGGCATAAAGTCTGAATTTCTTCATATATTTTTCCCAAATAAAGTTCTCAGATAAATGGCCTGTTAATCACAAATAAACTCAAGTATAACTAAATACGCGAGCGGACCTTCATGAGCGGGCTATAGAAACAACCTAAAGTCGTATTAGGCTACTAAAAGCAAGCAGTCGGTGGCGTGGTAGGTGTTTTTTTCTATCGGCCAGGACAGATTCAACTCACGGCACTCTACTATAGAGCATCAGTTCTGTATGGAATGTTAGGGCTCATTTTTACATTTTATATAACAATCTGCCTTATTTACTGTCCTCAATTTGACCAATAGCAAATTGATGCATGGTGCCATGAATCCCCTCGCCAACCGGAAATATTAGCAGAATGGCGATTAAATTTTAATCTTGAAAAATTGTTCGTCTGCGGCGCTAATCATTTCGTTATATTATGATTGCTAAAATTTTTAAAATATAACTTTCCCTTTTTGGAAGTTTTAATTACGCTACTGGTCAGCATTTTCTGGCTGTCTTCAATTTGGCCTAAAGTGAATTGCAACAAACAAAAAGTCTTTTAAATGGATAAAGTTGCACACATTGTTAATTCCAATCAACAAAATAATGAAGTTGACTTCATATCATCAATAAAAAGAGAACAAGTCATGAAATATCGAACTAAGTAAATATTGATTTACCTTTAGGTGGTTCAAGTTTACGACCAGTCTGCTCACAAAATCCACAAGGAAAAATCAAAGGACTGTTAGCGTTTGTCCAAAAGTCATAACTCTCACTATATCCACAGAAATGCAATCGGATTCTGAAACCTTTCACCTGCAAAAACGTGTTTTTTCTCTTAAATTCGGGTATCAAAGAATTTAGAAGGTATCTATGAACATGACAGGGAACACTGAAGAACTCCCACTAATCAACCATTGTTTGATGTGTTAAGTGGCTCGTGTACAGACTCTTGGTTTGTTTGGGTGTCAAAAATGTTACTTCTAATCTCTTCGGATGGACAAAAAACCATTAAAACCATCAACACTGCTATTTCATAACCGTATTGATGATTTCAAACCCTTTACAGGTTGGTTTCCACAAGACATTCAAAAAAGAAATATTTCAATCATCTAGCAAAGAAAATTGACCCTTCGCTGAATTTTTCTTCTAATGGAATGGAAGTTAAAAAAACGCCACGTTGATGAGATTTATGCCAAATATGGGCTGTTGATAGACCGCACCCTCGCGGTGCGTTCCATCAACACCCCATATTTGGCCAAAAAAGTCAATTTTGAATTTTTCTGCCACACCGCTAAGCAAAATCACTGTCAAAGACATGTGATTTTGTTGCATTTTTTGTTTAAGTGTATTTAAAATTGTAGTGGTCGAAAAACGTCAACGTACCGCAGTAACAGTGAGTGGACAAATCAATGTTTGATGAATTGGATCAATTCCTTCCAAAGCCATTCCTAGTTTAAACTGGTTTGCTCCGGGAAAAGGATTCTTCTTTGTGAGAGCTTGAAACGCAGATGCAGGAGCCATAACGGATCCCTGTTCTTTGACATATTCGGACCATATAAATTCCTTCTTTTTCCGTTCGGGAACGTCTGCATGAAAACAAGGATTAATATTGTTGTTTTTCGACTGTTAATTATGACTTAGGCCTAGGGAAGATGACATGATGAAGATTATGGATGGCCAAAACCAATTATTTTATTATTCCGAACACATTCTGAAACAATTATTCCATACCGGTATATGGGAAGTAAATTACCGACCAATGACAGCAACTTTTATTTAATATTTGTTATGGTTCTATCGAAGATACTAGATTGTACAAATACGAATTTTCGTAACTACAATCAAGACTAAGCCAGTCGGAAATTTTATTTTGTCAAGCATGGACTACAGATTGGCCGCGCCTAAGGGCGCAATTCATCAGTTCAGCCACAATCAGCCACGATTGAAAAACATGTTTGTTCCAAGACTGTGAAGCAATGCGTTATTTCTACCTTTACCGTATTGAAACATCTGATTCAAAAAGGAAATTGAAGAAAAATATACAAATTGAAGCTTTAAAATATCAACCTTCTGTCCAAACATGTTTTGTTAAGTGTGGATCACTATGGTATTTAAATTAAATGACCCAATTACGGCACTAAAATCAGTTTTTAAAATATAATCTGATAATTCCCGAATCATGAAATACTAGAACAGCAACATCTCTCCAGTCAGCAATGTCATAAACAACAAAACGATTATGCAACTAGATGCTTTAAAGCTGATGTTCTGTATAAATCCCCTCATTTTCTTTATAGTCAAGTTTAGCAAAATTACACCATAGCTGGATAAACTTGAGGCGTGGATATCTTTCCCTACCAGTCGCGGACCTACTATATCTAATCCACGATGGCAAAGTTATAACGACAACAAGCCATACCGCCCAAATCATGGGATTTCATTCGAATTTACACTTCATTTTCGTGAAACATTATTATTATTGTCAATATTGTTGCCTAACGCGATGAAACGCGTAAACATTTTGTACTTTCGACATCCTACAATTGGGTCACTTTTTAAAAGTGCTGAAATTGCGGGCTTATGAATCACCCAAAACGTGACCTACCTGTCCGTTAACCTACCGGAGGGGTTATAACCAACAACCGTTGGGCACGGACCTTTGTAGTGACTGTGTATCTGTTAAGCGTTACAGCTGTCTGCGAAGTGCCTTGCTGAAGGGCACACTCGGTGGTGAAACAGTCAACCATCGAACCCTTCCGGACAATACGACCGTGCCACCGAGCCAGAGTGCAGTTAGTTTAATCGATCCTTTGATAAAGACGCTGCTCGCCTAGATCACGGCGTATTCAGTCGATCCTGGGTTGAAGATCTTGGGTCCTAGTCTGAGCATGTCCGGCTCGTTATTTCATACCTACCACTCAAATCAGGGTGTAATAACTCGTAGGTTTGGCGGAACCGGAGAAAATTATATTTTCTCAACCACAACAACCCTGTTCGCCTATAAGTGGCTATAAAAAAGTAAAAAAATAGATTAAAAATTCATACCAGTATCTTGAGTCGTATGTCCATTCATTCTCCGTTTTAAAGACAAATGATTGTTTTCAATCGGAGGCGATGATGAAGACGGAAGTCGAATTTTAATCTTCAGATCATTCTCGTTTTTGTTCCGGTTATTTTCAACGACAGATGGAATCTCGGAGGAAGCTAAAATAAACAAAACAAAGTAAAAAGAACAAACAAACAGTGGAAGGTTTTAGAATTGCCCAGGGCAGACACCAGTCACTCCACTTCATTATCTCGGTTCAATTCTGTTTGGAGAGTTTTCGCTTACGAGTACAGTTGCTTTCACATCGTGTGGTAAGCTGATTTTTTGACGCTGCTTCTGGCTTTGTTAAGGGCGAATTTCGATAATGAAATTTGATTAAAGCAATTATCCAGTGACCACACAAATACCGTGTTAGCGATTGACCTATAATTTTAGAATTTCGTTTTTTCGGGAACTCGCTGCAAAATACTACTAGAGTACAGTGGCTGGGCAAAAACGAATCATTTTAAATTCGAATCTGATTTGGATAATTTTCTCGAATAGAATCGCTCACCCTATTTTTACTATTACTATAATTGTGTCCATTATAATAATCAGGAAATTCAGTTAAAAATTACAAATATTAACATAAACAAAAAGACTTAAATGCGAGGTATTTTCAATTACACTTCAGTCCAGGGGCGAAAATATTTATTTTAACGACGAAATAAAATCGATTTTGGTCAAATTTGACCAAAATCGATTGCATTTTGGCGTTAAAAATGAAAATTCCACATCCTTCAGCAAGTATTTGCTCCTATCACCGATTCACGATTGATTCGAATAATATGTACTTCGAATCAATTCGAATCACCGAATCGAATTGCCCAGACCCGAGTGTAATATTATTTGATTTTGTTTCGTTGGATGAACAATAACAATTACAACTGTTCATAATTAAAATAATTTAAACAGGAAGAACAAAACAGCAGTCGAATAGTCGTAGATCCTATCACACTGTGAAAAAAGTGCAGTAAATTTACTGTTCCTTTGCTGTAATTGTGCAATTTAAGAATTAGCAAACGCAATTTGAAGAGATTTATGCCACATGCCTCGTCGGTGCGTTCCATCAACAGCCCATAATTGGCTAAGAAGTCAATTTTATAGTTTTATCTTAATACCATGGAAATAATTACTGCTAAAGAACGACAAGTTTACTGCATTTTTGTTACAGTGTATTATGCTGTCGGACTTTTTCTTGATCAAGTAATTGTACAAAGGGTTGAAAAATATATGAACGGAAGGACGATTAAAACACAGGCATACATTCAAAACGACGGTAATGGAAAGGCAGCAACACCATTTTTTTTACCAAGCCAAAAAAAGAACGGAAAGCTGAACGGAAAGTTGGGGCGTTATTTTTTTGACTGGAAGACAGTATATCAAAATAATGAAATCACATACCAAATTGCATATTCTGATCCAAGCTTCTTTTTCCGGACGCATTTCTATAACTGTTTGCATTTTTTCCCACACATTTTCTACTGCAAAATCTTCCACTGAAACTTTTCTGAGTTCCAATCACTCCACATACTGGACATGTTATCTGAGCAGCTTCTGATCTCACATTAACGATCTCTATGTTTGATGTCGAGTCTGAATAAGATTATTTATATACTTCAAACATATATGATTTTACCGATGCAAGAGCAGAAACTACTCGCCCGCCCAGTTATTTTTAGAATGTTTTCCACAAAGACTGCATTGTCATTTTCGGGGTCGTTAGATGGTCCCGTTTGGGAGCTGCTTCTGACCATGCTCGGATACGAACTTTATTTCACAGTATGCAATTACCAATATTTATTACGTTCACGAGATTTATCTCGCGCGTTGTCATTTACTCCATTGTGAATTCAATGAGTGAGCGGCGAGGCTACCGAGTATCGTCCCACGGCTTTTGTCCAGGGGCACCCTGCAAGTATTGCTTTCAGAAACCCTTTTTATTTATCAATCTTACTTATTCTTCGCCGGGAATCGAACGCACGTAAATTACGAGATGTTAGTATTTTTATTGAAATCCACTCTATGTAGGGCTGGAAGCAGTGCCTGAGAGGAACCAACTAACGACAACCCAATAGCAAAGAGCAATTCCAAGAGGTAGTACCGGCAACTGTACTATTAGCGGAAAATCCCATACAGAACTAAACCACAATGGTATAGTGAAGTAAGTAGTATCTGCTCTGGGCGATGAACAAACCAACTATCACTTCTTCGTGTCCTTTTACTCGCCTATTACGACATACAGGAAATACGTTAGGACTATTTTGAAGTCCGTATCTAGATGGCTGAGGATTTGATATGAACTACCCACTTGAGCTGCCAAAGTAATTCAGTCCGTTTATTTGAAATCCGAGAAGCTGTTTATGTACACAGCACTTGAAGCTGTTCGAAAACAAACCCAGAAAAAGGGTTCCATAATTCTAAAGAAATTGGTGGGAAATCCCCAATGCAGAGATCTTTCTACATCTTAACTAGACGCTTACTTGAACGAATAGAGAGATATCCCAGACTTTGAATTTAAGATGCCGGGTTGTACTTTCCGATTGTTCTTAAATTAATTTATTTTGCAGTGAAATCATGATATATGTCAAATTTTACGTTGTAAAGTTTGACATAAATCATGACTTCGCTGCAAAATTGACAAATATGGTTGATAATCAGAAAGTTGCTTTATCTGAAATGTTGAAATATTGTTTTATTTTTACATTAAATTTCGAATTCCGTTCAATGTTGTTGTCGTTGGTTCAAACCAAACTATAAGAACATATCCACACAATCAGAAAGGTTATTTTGCCAAGTGTGTGCCACAGATGGACCGCGTCTCATCGACGCAATCCATCAGTGACACATACTTAACAAAAGATGTTTTCGATTGGGTAATTGCAGCGTTAGAGAATAGAATACGAATTTACCTCCGGAAATGTTCAAGGCACTTGTTTCATTGTTTACATCAGTACTAGCATATTGCCCGCTTGTCAAGTTTGTCATTGTGACATCGTCATCACCTTTGCTGGCAATATGATTTTCCAATCCGTTCATATTCGTCAAGTCGTCAGTTATTAACTCGACAACACCCAACTCATTCTTTCGAAACTAAATACAGAACCGTATTGAAACCAAACAAGAAACAAATCTCAAATTTATTTGTCAGTAAATTAAATTTACCCTCAAATCATCACAGCCGGGTAATGTACCGATACCGTCCTTCCATTCCAATCCATCTACAAATTGCTCGTTCTCATCAGTCGGTTCGGTTGTAAACGGTATTCGATCACTGTGTTTGTCAATTACCCGATTGCCATTTTGTGAAATTCCGTTGGTCTGATTGAATTGAATCATTATTATAATTATTTTTATTTTGCTTTGTAACAACAAAACATCAAAATTTGTCAACCAACCTCAATGTTTTCTCGGCCGTTCATTTGTGGTGTAGATTTTGTCAAATCCATCGCTATTTAAATAAATTTCTATCATAAATGTCTGAAACTAGAAAGATAGAGGGAAATTTTTATAGATTAAACAACCTTCCTTGCAAAACCGCTTAAAACAGTGGTCAGATGAGAGCACGTAAGTTGACACCGTGCTCGGAAAGTAATAGAATAAGTTATGTTCCCCTCCACGTTCAAAAAATGCGTTATATCAATGATTAAACGCTTAAAACTTTCAAATATGATCTAAAATATGTGTTCGATTTTATAATACAAATATACATCAAAACAATGTAAAATTAGCTGAAAAACGCAGAAGCATCATACAATAATTTGGTGGTGAACACCTGTCACAAGCATCGATCGATTGTTTTCAGTAAATAAAAGAGAGAGAAGGGATGAATCGAGTTCTCTCGCAGGAGAGAAGTGAGAAGGAATAGACGAGAGAGGATAAAGCTCTGCTACAATATCGATAAAAACAAGCCATTTTGAACGAAACATGGAACACAAAATGTGCGACTAAAGCTGTCTGAAATCACATAAACAAAAAGAGTGAAGGAACAAATATCACAATATTTTTTCTACGATTAGTGACTAAAACTATATTATCACATTTTCAACTAATTTCAAACAAAAAAATCGACCAAAAACAGACAAATCAAAGTATAATTGCTGATGCACTGCCTGACACTCGCGAACCACGCGTATTCTCGACCAAATGAAACGAAGAGAGAACACGAGAACTCGATCGTTTCATAGCTCCACGCATGCGCAATAGGAAGTACACACTCTTGTCATAAAACACACGATGTAAAGGATATTCAGTGTTAAAGTTGTGTTTCCCGTTACCTGAAGATCAAACAATGTATTAATGAGTAACAAGCAAAGCCCCAGCTTTACTTGAACAATGTGAGAATATACAACAATGTCGTTGCTATATATTTTCTATTGTGTCCACCGATCATTAGCTCTTTCGTCCTAGTAATCACTGGATTTGCCTAAAATATAAATAATTCTAGTCAGGAACATGCTTGACAAAATACAATTTCTGATTGCAATGTAATATAGTAATCACCACTATCCTATTAACTGCAAGCAGTGGCGCATTCAGGACATTAGAAAGGGAGGTGGGCAAACATAAAATAATTTGAGGTCGAATCATGACAACATAATGGTCCCCATGTTTTAATTTCTTGAAAAATAGAGTTTTTACATGTGTATCACTGTGAAACATAACAAAAATAGAGCCTGAGGAGCGAAAAAATTTTGAAAATGGGGATTTCAGGGTCCAAACTAGGCTAAATAAGTGCAATATCTCATGCGCGCCGAAGTAGCGCGAAAAATTTAAGAATTCTTACATTTTAAAGCACTTAGAATGCCATCCTGCGAAATAAAAACAATAAACAATCGATGTAATGGCGACTGCACAAATGTGTATAGCATGAATAGCCCTTTCCGATGACTGAAAAGATCGACACAATCAAAAGTTCCTTCAGCCAAGTATGAATTAAATTTGAACTCTCGTCCACTACACGACCCACCATTGAACTATATACTAGTGAGATATATAATAGTTATTTATTGAACTAGGAATAGTGAAACGAATTTATCACAAAAACTAGGTAAAGTATTACTAGATAACCTAGTTTCCTTTCAAAATTAGGCGGTTCATAGATTAAAAACCACGTAAACTATAAGTAATTGTCGTTTGGCTGTAATTGAGACATATTCGAAGGTTAAAATCTTCGAATGATCTATTTCAAAGCCTTTGTTATTACGAAAATTGATTTACTTTGTTTTTTATACTAAGTGCCTAAGTGCCTAGTTTATTTTTAACCAGGTACCCAAGTGAAAATTGAGGTGAATCTACTAATTTTGCCTAGTAAATTTAATTCGCGAAACAGAACAGGTCAAACGGAAAATTTTTTTAAAGGTAAAATAGGAAAATCGGATCTCGGTAAAACAGGGTCGAAATATTTTGAAAATAAATTCGGTAAGTAGGTATACTCGGTAAATTCGGTATTATTACCCAGAATAGCCAATTTTGTCCAGTATTTGTTGCCACGTGTGAACAACTCGCTTGAATAATATTTTGACTAAGACATGGGGCTAGGCAATTCGATGATTCGAATTGATTCGAAGCTCAATTTATTTCCAATCAATCATGAAGCGTTCATAGAAATAAAAACTTGCTGAATAAACCAGAATTTTCATTTTTAATGACAAAATGCAATTAGCATTTTGCTGTTAAAATATGAAAATTGTTGTTCTCAAACAAGTTGTATTAACAAAAATGTGATATTTGTTATTTACATGAAATTAGTGATTCGATCGGATTCGAAAAAATATTCGAATCCGATTCGAATTCCAAATGCTTCGGTTTGGTCCTGAACCACTAAGACATCATTGTCCAATTTTCGTTTTAGGCTGTAAATGCCTTATAAAAAAATTTTAAAACGCATTTTTAATTTCATACTTTTCACAATTTTTTTTTGCATTTAATAAAATTTTTTCTTCCAGTTTAGCTTCCTTTCTTTTCTAACGGATCACGCCCCTTATGTATGACATGCCTGTTGGCCATACATACACACGAAGACACAGATATATATATATATACACTCATATCTGTATGATTAATACATATAAAATGCGCAGAAACATATAACTATGCTGTATGCAAAACTGGCTCAGCACAAATCGAAGTGAACATACTATTTATATACAGAGTATGCTACAGCAGAGTGTTTGCTAAACATTAATTAAAGTTAAATTATGGAATTAATTTTATCTTTCTATATTATCAAATGTGAAAAAAAGTTATTTTAACACGCTGTTTTATTTTTTGTATTAATATCACAAGAAGAACTGGGCAAATTAATTCGGTGATGCGAATCGATCTGATGCACAAATTATTCGAATCAATCGTTTATGGAAACGGAGATTCCGGAGTTAATGGCAAAATTTTTATTTTCACCGTCAAATGCAATCGACCAAAATCGACCAAAATTAAAATTTTTGCCATTATTTTTTATTTTGCCAAAAACTAATATAGGCATTTTGAACAGACTCAGATTTGACCAAAATTGATTGTATTTTGCAATTAAAAATGAAAATTTTTGCCATTATTTTTTATTTTGCCAAGTAATAATATAGGCATTTTGAACGGACTCAGATTTGACCAAAATCGATTGTATTTTGCCGTTAAAAAATGAGAGTGAATTGAAAATACATTTCCTTCGAGTCCGTTTAAAAAGCTCATATAAGTATTTCGTAACTACCATTTTCTTGATTTTCATAATGGAGACAAGTTATAATAGTAGATATGTAATATTTATTATTTATACGGAATTAACGACTCGATCTGGTTCGAAAAAATTTTACTGATCAAATTCACAGAACGATTTAGTTCCGCTTACGGTCTATGAACTGGTATTTTTAAAAACAAGAAGATAATAATTCAACTTGTGGAACCGGTTGCAAAGAGTCATTTTAATAAATATAAAATATTTTTACTTGAATCAAAATAAAATCAAACTATCATTCTACATTCATTACTGACCATGCATTATACGGTGTTTAGCATGAGACACTAATGGATTGCATGGCCAGTTTGCCTCCCATGCTTTAACAAACAATTCCAACGGTATGTTTAGCCAATTTTGTGTCGCAGATGAGTGGTGTTGGCCACTCTACAGGTAAAAGTATCTATTATATTTAATTTATCAAGTTTGTTTTCAAAGTACTAGTTATCTAGTTTCAAGAATACTTAGTTTAACTTCTATCGAGTGTTCTGTCGACAATACCTAGTTATACTTCGTCAAGTTTCGAGTAAAATTCGTTGTACTTTGCTTAGTTCAAGAACTTACCTAAATCAACAAAAACGTGTGTTTCCCACAAAGGCGTGTTATTAATGTTAAGACATCCCAAACAGGACTGAACCGTCATGATAAAGTGCAGTGAATAGAATCTGTACTGGGCGATGGTAAAACCATCTACCACTTCTTTACTTTCTTTTAGTCACTCAGGAAATACGTTAGGACTATCCTAAACCACCGACCGACTGCTTATGGCAAACAAAATGGTCTTGCTTGAGTACAATACTTGTCTGACAAACAAATTATTTAATCAAAATCCAACATTTAAGTGACGATAAAAAATCCAGTCCAGTGAATGATGTCTGCCGTGGGCGTTAGTGAAACCAGTCTATTGCTTGCTTGTGAAAGTAGTTCAGTCCTATAATTAATAAAAAGCTCAATAACATTCTTCCATGAGGTGAATGTGAAAATACTCTAATTTAATCTACTATAAGAACCTTATGTGTCTGTTAACGCACATGTTAAATCTTTGCAACCTTGCTCTGCGAAAACTTTTGTAAAAAAAAATAAAAAAATTTTGAATTCACTTTGAGTATTTTCCACACTCAAAGCTGAAATTATGAAAACACAGTTTGGGGTTGAAACAATCATCTTAGGTGGCGGATTTATGAGAACACGGAAAATACCGAAAAATTGTTTGGGCATGGGAATTGAAAATATTATTCAATTTCCAAATAAAAGTACAGTGAAGTTACAGCTCTTTGACAGTGAATTTTATTCGATGATATTGAAATAAAGCCACAATATAGACTTTTTCCAATTATGGACTGTTCATGGAAAACACCGCCAAGGTGCCGCCATCAACAGCCCATACTTGGCAGTCATTCCATTAGCATGACGTTTTTAAATTTTAGAAATATGCAATTACTGGAAATAAACAGTAAAATTACAACACATTTGTCACAGTATACGCCACATTTTTTTGGTCGCAAAATTAATAATTCTTAGTTGAATAAATGGCACAAAGAGTAATGAGGGATGAATACTAAATACTAATTAATTTTCTACAGACCCCGAAGTTATTTTTGATTTCCTCGTGAATAGGATATAGGATTTTATATTGGTAGCCCACCTACTTAACTGTCATTTTTTATATATCTGGGGTAACGAAAAAAATCAATTTTGCATTAATATTAGTTCACATTTGACAACGAATAAAGTTTTTTTTTACAATACACAATGGATCAGGACCCATTGTTGAAGAAAAACAGGCATTACATTTGACAATAAATAAAGTGTGTTTTACAATACATAATGGTTTCGGGTCCATTGTTGAAGAAAAAGATATTTAAACTGTAAATATCAACAAGGGCCATTGATTCGTGGTAAGTTTGTTGTATTGAAATTTCCTATTTATTTGACTGTAGTGTTGTTCACAATTAGGTAAATTAACTGAGTTTATACCGACTTCATCTTTAAGTTACTTTTACTTAGTGTCACGGATATCTGAATTACCTGCTTTAACTTTTGCCGAGTATTTTGTTTAATCTAGTACCTTTACCAATTAAAAAAAGTGAAAATAAGGTTTTAATAGTGAAAATGTTTTCGAAATAGACATTTGAGACCAAACAGACCTATAAGAGTCACTGATGCGACTGCGCTAAATAAACTTAGGCAGACTGCGTTTTAAATAAACTTAGGCAGAAATAGCGAGTTTTTGCCAAGTATATTCATATTAGAGCGTAAAAAAAGCACAACCACGGAAAGCATTATTTGCTCCCACCGGTTCTGCCTATTTTATTCTCTAATATGGGCGTGAGTAGATCATTTAAAAAAAATCATTTAGAAAAACACCATTCCAGACAGCGATGGACAAGCCAAGGCCTGTCGTTGACGATCGTACTGTTTTAAATATGTTTTATGTTTATACGACATTTTGTCAGGCGTACGCCGCAAAATAACTGCGCCTCTGGCGCAATCCACATGTTGCTATTACAAGAGATTTTCAACTCTTTTTGCGTTTGGATTTAGCTGGTCTAAAGAAGACTGTAAAGCGGGTATTTGGAAAATGACTATATTATGCTGCTATAATGAACACTCGACTTCAATTGCATTTTAGAGCAATTTAGTGGGGTAAAACTACAAAAAATCCCGGCTAAGTTATACACCTTCTTCAAAACAGGAGGTCCGTTGAGCCAGAAATGAAGCGTTTTGGAGTTTTTGTTCGGTAATTACTGTGGGTGATCTAAATATTAGAGAAATGAAATATGAAAGTACTTTCCATACGCAACCTTATTTACATTGCCACAAATTCACAAAAACTGTTTATTTATTAATTAAGGACGGTTAAGGCTAAGAAAACCATTATACATAGATGTATTGGGTTTTGAATATCTACAAGTCAAATAGACCTATTATGTTTACGTCAATATCTTTTGTTGAGTATGGGCCAGGAATGGATAGAACCATTAGGGTGCGGTCCATCTGTGACTCATGCTTGACAAAAATCAATTCCGTTGTTGGGGACTTTATGTACACATAAGCAATGGAAGCATCACCTCATAGGAAAAACACTGTAACAAAAGTTCAGTAAAATTACCTTTCTTTCACAGCAACTACATTGGCCAATTATGGGCTGTTGATGGAACGCACTGCCAAGGTGCATTCATCAGCAGCCCATACTCAGTATACATCTCATCAAAAATGCGTTTTTTGAATTCTGGAGTTACTGGAAATGAACAGTAAATTTACAGCACATTTGCCAGTGTAACCAACGGCTAGTGGTAGCGCAAACGTTCAAATTTTTGGGAAAGGCATGCTACCAGTGGCAGTGACCATTGAGATGATATGACAGCTGATAAAACAAGTTCTTCGGTTCTTTTTATTCACACTTTATTGGCTGGGCAGATTCGGATCGTGTGTAATACTTGTCTGATTCGAATAATTTTTTTGAATCGAATCGCTAATTCCAAAATGGCTATTATCCCATTTTTCTTATTATAATCCGCCTCCGTTAAAAAAATCGTGAAGTTTATAGTTACGAGTTATTAATATTAGCATAAACAAAGGCAATGTATTTTCAGTTCACCCTCCACGTCTGCGAGCAGAAATTTTAATATTTGAACAACAAAATGCAGACGAATTCGGTCAAATTTGTCAAATTTTGTCGTTAAACAATAAAATTTCCACTCCACCACAGGTTTTGTTTGTGTGAATGGTTAAAGTCTGATCCAAATAACTTGTGCTTCGAATCGATTTGAAACGCCGAATGGAATTGTCCAGCCCAATAATGATACTGTGTTGTAGCTGCTCTCCTGTATAAACGTTTCACACGTACAACAATGAACTCTGATGATTACCAAGTTATGGATAGATCAATGGTGATTATTCGTTAATTCAAATGAATTATTTTTATTTAAGTTTCATTGAAATAAGGTTAAGGAGACCCTTTCTTAAGC
>OZ023140.1:9800131-9810641 GCA_963675895.2 Styela plicata
CGCGGATTCAGTCTAAGCTATTAAGATAAAAAAAAAACTGTAAATATGCAGACTAAAAATGATTATGATAACAGTTTAAGACACACCTCAATAAGACAACACAAAGAAACATCATTGAAAAAAGGATGAAGTTCTAATACAACTGTAATGTTGTAGGTCGAGAATTCAATATCAGGATACTTTTGTCTGAAAACGTTTTGTCAAGTATGAGTCAGTGATGGATCTCCCCGTAGAGGCTCGGTCTATCTGTGGCTCATGCTTGACGAAATAAAATTTTTGATTGTAATATTAGATATAGGTTAACATATAAGTTTTGATGCAAACGACCTTACTAATGGATGGCTTCGCTGAAGTGCGGATTATTTGTAATTATATTTGACAAATCAACAATTTTGTGGTCGGAGTGAGCTATGTAACGGCAAGGAAAGTCCGTCATTCACATTCCAACAATATATATATATAAATAAACAACATACAATAACTGCAAAATGATATTCTAGTATGTTCATGGCAGGAATTCGAAACACAACTTCAAGTTGGGTATTTCTTATCTTTCATGGTAGGTAGTAAGATACTGCAACAATACTATCATCTTGTTTCCAAATATCAACCATATCTGTGGGTTAAATAAAACAAAAATACAAATAAGTGCTTGCTATACGTTTGGCTACAAATGCATTTCTAAACGTGGAGTGTCTTGCAGTATAGCCCTAACGTATTTCCTACGTATACCATAAGAGGCGACTAAAAGGAAACAAAGAAGTGGTAGATGGTTTCACCATCGCCCAGGGCAGATACCACTCACTGCACTTTGCCATAGCGTTTCAGTTCCGTTTCAGTTAAGTAGCTCTTTGCTGTTAAGTGACCGTAAGTTGGTTCATTTTAGGCACAGCTTCTGGCCTTGCTTTAAGCAAACTTCAGTAAAAAATCAATGAAACAATAAGTAAGTTTTTGCTCTTATTTTTAAAATTTCTCCCACTTTAGCAATGTTCATTTTGCAAATTTTTCAACCACAAAATATCACTTTTTAAAGTTTTCTTGAAAATATTTAAGAAGAAAACAACCAAATGAAAAATTATAGTCCCAGATCCGAAACGATTTGTGGTAACCAAAAATAATTGCGGTTTATGAAAATGCATTTTTGTGACATATTCTGGCAAAATAACGGTCATATGGATGGTTATTCGAATTAAATATTAAATTTAATTAAGTTTTCGAGTCCTATAAATTTATAAATAATTAAATTTCAAGCTCGAAAATGGAATCAACTAAACATCAATGCATTTTGATATTGTTAAATAAACCTATCTGTAGTGAAAATACAGTACTGCTGTAATAATTCGTAAAATTATTTAGTTTATGTTAGAACATTTGACTTTGATTTTGCCCCAATTTTTGGCACCAGTCACCACCGTCGTTGAATACCGACTCACAAACAGTTTTAGTCATTTTCACCAGTCCAGCAACGTCAAAAAGTTAAGAACCACTGGTTGGAGCCTTGATACACCCAAATGAATAACTGTAAAAAAGTTAAAACCTGCTGAACCTGAATTGCAGTTATCAGTTGTGCACGTGCTGTTGCATGTCTCGATCGTCACGCCGTTTGTGGTTTGGTTGGAACAACCGGATCCAATATCGATGGAACTGCATTCTCGTCGGATAGTAGAAGTGGTGTATCCTAGGAACCACAAAAAGTTATGACCTAATTTACATATCACTTGAAAATTGTACTAAAACTGTTAATGAGAGACCATCCAACATCGAGAACATTGGAATGTCGTGTTAATGTGGGATTAATGATAAGTCATGGATTTCACAAAGTTCCCATCAAAGATGGAATTTTCACCTATTGCTCAACCAAGTATTTTTTGAATAGAGCATTTTTTGTGATTACGTATTTATTTAAATTGAAATTCTATTTTAAAACAATCCTTAGAATTAATTTATTTTAATCATTTATTTCAAAAGAAAAATGTTGCTGTTGTTCCAATATCTTGCCACCGCCCGCGTTCACTGTAGCGTCTGGGAGACATTTTCTATTTTTTTTGAAATCCTTCGTAGAGACCAGGGGGCGGGGGGGGGGGGGGGGGGGCATTACACATACTTCAGTGGGTTCGCTGACATTAATAACGTGGCTAAAATTAGCCATACGATTACACATAGTAAATTAGAGAGAATCTCCAGGACGTTTTCGGGGCATAGCGGTTATAATTCTCTCGCGTGGTTCTCAGCGGCGCGATCCATCAGAGACTCATACTTGACAGAAGTTGTTCAAACATGCTTTTTAGGACTGGGTAGTTACCTGACTTCATCTTATTTGTTGTATGCCGAGTTACGCAATATTTATGTGAAGGGTTTGAACACGTCGTAGAATAATAATTACTGTCAACGAAGCAATGATGGCCTCCATAGTAGCCACTGTAATATGCACTGCTACCATAGTATGTATCTGAGCAATGATAGCATCTCCTTAGCCCAGCTGTTGAATAAAAAAGAATGGAAAATATTTCGCTACTTGTATCGTGAATGCAGGCCAATTGTGGTAGCGTTGGCGAAACTTTGAGCAAAAATGAGATAAAATAGGTATAATGTAAACTAAGAACTTTGAAAAGCTCGACTGCACAGATATTTCAAGCACAAAGTGTTTACCGATGTGCAAAAGTTTGAACATATAAGCGGAAGCATGCCTCGAGATTCGCTACTATGCAAATGTGCGATATTCTTTCTCGCTGGAAAATGACATTCATATTCAGGTCAAGAATGACAAAAACAAAACTTGGCACATCACATATGCTCGCTGTAATATGTTCTCGCAATATCCCGTTAAAAAGGATGACTATTCAACCCTATATGCAGATAGATGCAGAACTTACGTAATTCGTTATTACAACCATTTCCCTGGCATGTCTCTTGGCAGTACATTTTACTAAATTTCGTGCCCGGAATTTTTTCTTCTGTACAACCTTTAATAACTTCTTTTGAAGTACATTCACGAACAACTTCTAGCAATGAATATGCTGAATCTTCATAAATATACAAAAATAGCCATAATTAATAAAAGATGACTTACGTTCTACAAATAGAAAAGTGAACTACCAGAGTCCCTGAAAAGTAAGAATTTTTTTCATAGAATTTTGCCGTGCAGTGTATCCTCTAAGTGACATTATGAGGGGGAAGTCTCATTGAAATTCTACATCTTTTATTACTATTATTGTACCGTTCAGGATCTAGATACTAGTTAAATCACTTTCACAAGTTGCAGCTTCTAAAAAATTTGCAAAGTAGGTATTTCCATTCCTTAGGACAGTGTCACTTTTGCTTTCGACACTGAGAGTGACTCGAAGTATCAATAGTTAATTACGCTTTAGCTTTTCTTTTTAACCACGCAGTATGTTCGAGTAGTTGCTTTGCATAGAATTATGTGACGTATTACCAACTTTATCTCATGAATTTAATCCAACACCTGTAAAATAGTTGTTGCTTTACCTTGAACTACATAAGTAGATGTTGCTTTGCAATGAATTGAACCATGAGGGCATATAGTGTTGGAGGCATAACAATTTCCGCCAACGCCTTTGCATTGTCTACAATACAAGTTTTCTGATGTCATTGACATTTGAAGATCGTTTGCAGCTGAAATTTCAGAAAGTTTTATTTTATACAGTCACTCAGTTGAGCAGAACATTAATCAAGGGCTTATACCACCCCGCATAATGTCAACAGTTTTGGTGTTGTTAAGAAGACATAGGTTTTTCGAGTTGGCTCTCAAGATGCAATTAATTTCTTCCTGGTTAATGGGACTGACAAGGATTTGCAACCCACATTTACCGGAAATCTAACTCATTTCAAAATTCTCTAAGAACGGGTAGGTTATTTGAAAATATTGCTCCACCTGAAAATTGAAGAAATCCTTATTAGTATCATTGCGTAGTAAATGTCGTCATAGTAGGAAGTCGGGGAAATAAAAACATGTCACAGCACGATACCAAGTGTGACAAAACTGAAAAATATATCGGTAAATATGAGAATTTTAAGATTTTAAGATTCGATTTTAAACTCACTTGTATTTGCATTGCAATTATTACTTCCACAAATCCGATAGCAATTAATTTCTAAATATCCTGCTGATCGAATTCCTAGATCGTTGTATATTGAATCAAATTTACATTGTTCTTGTGCCGTGTCAGTAGTACAGAACTTCGACAACACACTTCGCACCTGATTCCCACCTAGAAAATTCCCCGAGAAGGCAAAAATCATCCATATAGCTGATTTCATTAACGTGACGTCAAATTAAAAAGAGTCTGAATTCTCAATATTCGACCTGAGCAAAATCTATCGATCGAGGCATATACTTCGAAACGTAATTGACCGATTGCACTACTTTTAGTCGCTTGCTTTTGTACAATCGCAGTTGAAAAGTTGCTTGAATTGTTTTGAAATGCGAAAATACGGAGTATTTGAAGAAAAAAAATATTTGTCGGTTTTGTTATGATGTCGAAAGCGATAGTTTCGATATACAGCAATCTCAATTAAAGTTACGTGATTTGGAAAAATGTAGTGAAAAACTTGATAGTCAGTTTTACTAGTTTAAATATTGGGAAGTGGCCTTTACCTTGGTTAAGAGTGATAGTGTGAGAAGTTGCGCAAAATCTTTCAGTTGATGGACAACTTGACGAAGTGGTCTTGTTCTCACAATTCTCATCTGTCTCAGTCGTACATTGCACACACATTCGTGGACTGTCTGCTTTTAAAAAACAGAGTGGGTTGTATAGGAAGGAGGGAAACATGTGGGTAGAATTTTTACCATATTTCATGTTATAATGGTCATGAGCGGTTCATATCATTAGTTCACTCTCTAGGCCTACTTTGCATTAGTTGGTACAATTTAATACAATTTAAACGACATTTTTAATCCAAGTAACTAATTAAATGATTCTCGCGGAGAATGATACGATATGCAACAAGATATCGTTGAAGTCATAAAAATGTGCTATTTTCTAGATTTCGGTATTGCATTACATTGTACCACAGGGGCTGCCGCAACCGAGTTGCAATACAGGTACAGAAAACACAGGTATATAGAAAAAATAGCATACTGATCGATTGCACGCCATGCACAAGCGTATTTACGGAATCATGCTGTCACACCAATTTGGAGCACTTTAAGGAATCTCAAACCCAACGCAGTGAATTTTTATACTTATTTAGTCAATTTCAAACTATGAATTGAATTGCCACTTTCAGGAAGTTTTTGGTCCTTCGGCACAATTTTGGGGATTCTTTATCGTAACATACAATAAAAATGCTATTTTAAGGAGAAATGTATCAAAGCGCTGTATTGCGCTTCAGCCATCATGAAATCGTAATTAGATCTGAAAAATTTCCAAATTTTTCCCTTCTCAACCCTCACCCCAAGTCAAGGTTCTAAATACGCCACTGCCGCCATGGATATTATTATTTCGTCGATCGGAATTCATATCAAACAAACACTCATCACCTGCAGAACAGTTCGTTGTCTTTGCACCATTCGTACAAATACATGTTCCGGATATATAGTCGCAATATCCAAGTCCAGCTCCACGTCCACAGTCACTGTCACAAACTTTGAAATCATCTGTTTGTAAAACACACCGAGATAATATTGTAAAATTACTAATTGTTAGACTTTGCTTGTTTACTGCACATTTGTTGCAGAGCTCGGGCACTCCTATCTCCATCACAAGAACCATTTACGCGCATTTCCATGGCATGTTGGTAACAGATTTTTTAGGCATTTTCACGAATAATTTTTTTTTTATCTTACCGCACGAATGGTCACGAATCGACATAATAAACATATGTGGTGTTCTAGGCTCCCCCTGCCCTATATTTTACCATGCGCTCATGTTTTTTGATAAAAATATCAGTAAAAAATGTTCGACGATCAAACCAAGTAAAACTTCCAAAAAATTATCGTTCCATTCACTATATTTGCAATGAAGGCCATTTCAAACTGGTAACGATACTCTAAAGTGTACTATTAACTTATTACGGAAATATTTGAAAATATATTGCCCGTGGATGTTCTCTGGAGTCCATATCTACTCGTATGAAAATAAACTCCTGAACTCAGTTTTGCTAATAAATATTTTTTTAATATTTGCTACTGATATCACCTTTTATTGAAGCACTGTTACATCCACTAGTATTACAATGAATATAACAGGTTTTATATGTTGTTGTTGAACCAGAACTAACACTTGCAACACACTTATCATCATCCGGAATATCAGTAGTTGATGTGTCTTCATCATACGCACTGGAAATGCATCCACGTTCAACACGTATGGGAATTCCTGAAACAAATAGAGAAAAAGGGATTATGACAAATATTACACTGACATGTTCAAAGGGGCGACAGAAGTTTGGGAGTACATGTTCCACGATCTTGTGGAACTTTTTCCCAAAGCACACAAAATGACTTCCGGGACAATGTAACGATAGTTGAATAAGTTTTTAATATTCACGTCAAAAACTGCATAAATATTATTTTAATTTACTAGGGCATATGCTTGGTGAATCTCTTCCCCAATTGTACTAGCGAGGATAGGGTAGTCGGGATATATCCACTGATAGGGTTGTTTCAGAATCATTTTTTTTGAACGTATTGTCGAATCATATCATGGGCAAGCGAATCGTCATCAGCATAAATGTTTTTACATTATGCAAAACCCGTTAAATAATAACAATTTTACTGGATTGTTGATAAAGTAGCTCACAGACCATACATACTCACCATCGTGTAATTGTATCATCGTTCTACAATAGTATTCTTGTGTTTCCGTGTTGTTTGCGCAAGTTTCTTGATTTTGAAAAATTCCATCATAGATGTTAAAATAACATTTCCGATCGCTTGAATATGTGATTTCGCCATTAAACGCATTAGATGTACAAGAGAAACAGGACAATCCTGGTAGAAAGAGAAAAGTTGTTATAAATGACAATCGCTACATTTCATAGCTTCTATACTTGACTCATTTGACCAGACGTTGCTACACGCTATGCGCGAGCTAGTTTTTCTTGCGGAGAATCACAATTCTGAATGCGTAAAATATTGTAAAAAGATTGTTGGTCTACTAGTCAGCCAGGATTCACCAATAGCCGCATTTTGCCTTTTAGTTTATAAACCATGCATTGATGCAATTTTGGACTTGAAGGTATTAGAAAAAAATATTATTTCTCAATCGTACAAACATTTATTCATTAGGAAATCTATTTGTCCTAATTGAATGAAATAGATTTTACTTTTGTGTAAATACTTCAGAGAGGAAAGAGCCTTGTTTAATTATGCTATGTCAAGAGTTTTGTTGGATAAACTATTTCGACAAAAAATACGCCTTGGTTTGCGTCAAATTTTTGGTGTTTGTGTATCTTCATGAGAGCTGGAAGCCTCAATTTTCGCTTCAATTTTACGTTATTTGTGTTTTTCAAAAATACCGGCATACATTTTGCCACCGGCGCCTGTTATTTCGAACCTCATTGATGCATTTTAATTAATGTTCAGAAGCTGACTCCACCCCAGGGTTTTGTCCCGTAAATTTAACTAAATAGGAATAAGGCTATTTCTAATTTTAAGCGCGCTACCGGAGCACATTGATATTCATCGAAGATAAATGAACCTTCCAGCACTACAGAAAATATCTGTTTCATTTCACTGGGTCTATTAAATCGTTATAACATTGCAGTAAACTTTCCAGGTCATTGCTAATTAAGCGCCGTCTTTCTCCCCACAAATATAGTTTTTAAAAGATTCAAATTCTTTGTTTTTTATACTCGAGAATATAAAACGAAAAAGGTTGTATAAGATATTCCAACTTTTATATCATGCCTATAACATATCACGAAAATAACAAATATATAAAATGGAACAATAAAATAACGTTAAAGAATCAAACAAACCGACGACTCTTGAAGCAGAAATAGTCAGAACGACGACTAGGAAGAGCAACATTGTCAAGCAAACAACCAGAACATCACACGGTACATTCTACAAAAATGAAAGTATTAATCATTGCCTAAACTCAATATCAAACTCAGGATACCATTTAGAGATGTCATGATAATATTTGTTGTGAGTGGGATACTGATTTCCTGGTAACTCGGATGGTGGATTGTTATAACGTAACCTTTGCTATGTGTTTTTGCGGAAAGTCAGAACAATATTAACTGACTGATATTTTACGGTTTTAACTAGAAATGCAACGATGCAATTTTTCAGTCGATACCGATACTCCAAAATGATCCAATACCGATCACACCGATTCTCAAAGTTACGGATAACAGCCGATACCTTACCGAAATTAACCTCAAATGCTACGAAGAGTGCTCAGAGCCTTTTTTAAATTCGAAATGCACTGGTTCGCAGTGTCTCCATTGCTATGTTAGGCTTAAAGCAGCAGTTTGTGATATACATCGAAATGATATTTCGCGACTTTTAAGGACGCAATATTTCACGAATATTGTGTCGGATTACTGTTCAAAACTATAATAATTATCACGAAAACACAAAGATCAAAAACACAAAATATATTTTTAAAAAACAAATGTCGTTAATTTTACAGGTGAAGGATTTTTTCATCAACAAAAAGTTGGGCTTGACTCTTTTACTTGGTTTTCGATGGTGTTTCTTCTAAGATAATTCGGTTTCAAAGATCAGTTCGGAATATTTTCAGGCTTAAATCATGTCCAACTTTGATGTTGATAGCTACATAAAACATACTCGAAGTGGTTATTTATAATTCTGCTGGCTACTATATTTATTGGAATCCTGATATGGATGTTTGATTTTTCTGGTGTTAATTGAACAAGGAGAACTATGTAAACGTGCCCATCTTTTCCACCGCCTGACAATCAAAATCGCCTGACAATCAAACTTGCAGACCACATAAGGTACCGAAAGACAATAAAATCATTTCACATCATTGGTGCAAATTTTTCCGTCATATTACTCAAGTTCTTTAGTTTCGCGATGTGAAGTTTTTGAGGATAACGAGGTTTTCACAAAGCTAAGCGAGCGAAGCTCAAAACTGAGCTGGAACCGGAAAAAAAATCAGGCGCGAAAACAATTCTCATTTTAAGAGCGAAATTAATAAATTAAGTCATGAAATTTTATATGCGTACTAGAGACAAGCGAAAATTGCGAAATGAAAATGGAATGAATACTATCATATTTAAAGTGAAATGACAGGAAATTGTCAAAATGGAATAAGGAACTCAAGGCTTCAAGGGCAAATGTCATGACATACAAAAATTTAAAGTCAAAAAATTCAAAGTCAAGAAAAGCGATTTGCTTTATTTTGTAAATAATCATTCAAAATTAGCGCATAAAAGCACTGGGATGTTCATGTGTGACATTTTCGATCTTTAATTCCTCGGGTATGGTCGTCATGGTGCCGCAATATGTTTGGTCTATGGCAAGTGAATGGCATCGTGTAGTTTGCTTCTTAAACATATAAAAGTTGTATATAAACATTGGCATTTAGTTTTATTTAGGTAAACCCAGTAAGCCCCTCTGGGTAGTATTAGCCCAGCGTGAGGCATAATTAGTTTTGGCACCTTTCACAGTACCACCTGTGGGTCTGTCGTCTGCAGAATCGTCATCCCTGATCGCAGTTCCGGCGGATCGACGCAAAGGTTATGGTAGTTCCGGGGTTGACCCTTCTGTGTTTAATAGGCCGCAGCCAATCATTCGTCCGCGACGATTGCTCTTTCATTTCTTCGCATTATGTGTTTTATCTGGTCTGTCTCGTACCGTTTTCCTAGCTTTTGCATAGTATTCCCGGTAATTCTTCCCGCGGATGGACACCCCTTTGGGACCTTTTGCATTCGTCATGCCGGCAATGTCTCATTAATATTCGTTGGACTCGCTACGTAAGGTTCAATGACGCTTACCTATATCGCTGTAATCGTGATGGCCGATTGTCGATCACGTGTTTCTACAAAATATGGCTCGATGGTAAGGAGTATATCGTACCCGAAGAATGTCTTTCAACGAATTTTTGGACTGGTGCTAACTAACTTATTATTTTACAGTCGAAACATTGCGAAAAAAACTAATTCTACGCAATTTTACCCGAGATACGCGGTAGTAAACAAAACCGGTCCAAATATTTAAAATTCACGTCATGTGGGCTTCCGGTAGTCTAGCTAAAAAATTCTACGTTCAGGCTCTATACCATCATTTATATTTATTTATTTAGTCAAACTTTCACAAAAAATCAAAATCCATGCACAAAAAAGCATTGCTCAATTATATACATCTATATTTTTAAAAGGTAAATATTCATCAGTCATGGATTTAAAATGCAGGGCAATTTATATATTTTGCCAAACTAGACTTCTTCGAATTGCACAAGAAATTTTTGAATTGATCAAGAATCTTAATTGCTATATGTGAAACATGAGATCGATACAAAACTGACTATGAACCCCTGTAAATTAGAAATAATTTCATTGCAAGAATTTGTTA